>PVIH01026470.1:0-18718 GCA_004025045.1 Sigmodon hispidus | reverse complement strand
TAGATAAGGGGAGAGAGGACATCCTTGTCTAGTTCCTGACTTTAGTGGGATTGCTTTGAGTTTTTCTCCATTAAGTTTGATACTGGCTGTCGGCTTCTTGTAAATCGCCTTTATTATATTTAGGTATTCTCCCTGTATTCCTGATCTCTCCAGGGCTTTAATCATAAAGGAGTGTTGGATTTTGTCAAAGGCTTTTTCATCATCTAAGGATATGATCATGTGGTTTTGTTCCTTTAGTTTGTTTATATGATGGATAACATTTACAGTTTTTTGTATGTTAAACCAGCCCTGCATTTCTGGGATGAAGCCTACTTGGTCGTGGTGGATGATATCTTTTATACATTGTTGTATACAGTTTGCCAAAATTTTGTTGAGAATTTTCGTATCAATATTCATGAGGGAAATTGGTCTGTAGTTCTCCTTCTTTGTTGTGTCTTTGAGTGGCTTGGGTATTAGGATGATTGTGGCCTCATAAAAGGAATTTGGCAATATTCCTTCAGTTTCTACTGTGTGAAATAGTTTGAGGAGTAACAGTAGTAATTCTTCTTTGAATGTCTGGTAGAATTCGGCACTGAAACCATCTGGACCAGGGCTTTTATTTTTGGGGAGGTTTTTAATGACAGCTTCAATTTCCTTAAGGGTTATAGGCCTGTTTAATTAATTAATCTGATCTTCATTTAATTTTGGTGAATGGTACCTGTCCAGAAAGCTGTTCATTTCTTCTAGGTTTTCCATTTTTGTGGAATACTGATTTTCAAAATATGATCTGATAATTCTCTGTATTTCCTGGGGGTCTGTTGTTATGTCTCCCTTTTCATTTCTGATTTTGTTGATTTGAACACTCTCTCTGTTTTTTGATTAGTTTGGCTAAAGGCTTATCTATCTTGTTAACTTTCTCAAAGAATCAACTCTTAGATTTGTTGATTCTTTGTATTGTTCTTTTTGTTTCAATTGTATTGATTTCAGCTCTAAGTTTGATTATTTTCTGCTGTCTACTCCTTCTAGGTGAGTTTGCTTCTAATTGTTCTAAGGCTTTCAGCTGAGCTGTTAGGTCTCTAGTGTGGGATTTCTCTAGGTTTTTCATATAGGCATCTAGCACTATGAATTTTCCTCTTAAGACTGCTTTCCTTGTGTCCCACAAGTTTGGCTACGTTGTAGATTCATTTTCATTGAATTCTAGGAAGACTTTGATTTCTTTCTTAATTTCTTCCTTGACCCAGAGATGGTTCAGCTGAGTGATGTTTAATTTCCATGAGTTGGTAGGCATTCTTTGGGTTTTGATGTTGTTGAACTCTAACTTTAGGCCCTGGTGGTCCGATATGTTACAAGGGATTATTTCCATTTCTTTTTGTATCTGTTGATATTTGCTTTATGACCAATTATGTGGTCAATTTTCGAGAAAGTTTCATGAGGAGCTGAGAAATATGTATATTCCTTTGCCTTTGGGTGGAAGCTTCTGTAGATATCTATTAAATCCATTTGCATCATAAGCTCTTTCAGACTCCTTATTTCTCTGTTGAGACTCTGTCTGTTTGATCTATCCAGGGTTGAAAGTGGGGTATTGAAGTCTCCCACTATTAGGGTGTAAGAATTGATGTGGGATTCGAGCTTTTGCAGTGTTTCTTTTACATAAGTAGGTGCCCTTATATTAGGGGCATAAATACTCGAGATTAAAATCTTCTCTTGACCAATTTTTCCTGTGATGAATAAGTAGTGACCATCTTGGTCTCTTTTAATTGCTTTTAGCTTAAAGTCTACTTTGTTAGATATTAGGATTGCAACCCCTGCTTATTTCTTAGGACCATTTGACTGGAAAATCTTTTCCCAACCCTTTATTCTAAGCCTGTGTCTGTCTTTGCGGTTGAGGTGTGTTTCTTGTAGGCAACAGAAGGATGGCTTCTGTTATTGTATCCATCTTGTTAGTGTGTGACGTTTTATAGGAGAGTTGAGACCATTGATATTAAGGGAAATTAGTGACCATTGATTCATATTTCCTGCCATTTTTGGTGGTAACTTGTTTGTATTTCCTTTCTCTAGGGTATTCTTCTGTGGACTTATTGATTGTTTGTGATTTTGTGGTTGTATCTGGAATCCTTATGTTGGAGCTTTCCCTCTAATACTCTCCTTAGTGCTGGATTGGTAGATAGATATTCTTTCATTCTGACTTTGTCCTGAAATACCTTGTTTACTCCATCTATGGTGATTGATAATTTTGCAGGGTATAGTATTCTAGTTTGGCATCCATGCTGTTTTAGCGTCTGTATAACTTCTGACCAAGCCCTTCTAGCTTTCATTGTTTCCATTGAATAGTCAGGTGTTATTCTGATGGGTCTGCCTTTATATGTGAGCTGTCCTTTTTCTTTTGCAGCTCTTAAAATTTTTTCTTTGTTCTGTATGTTTTGTGGCTTGATTATAATGTGACGCGCTGACTTTTTTGGGGGGATCATATCTATTTGGTGTTCTGTAAGCTTCTTGTTTCTTTATGGGCATTTCCTTCTTCAGGTTAGGGAAGTTTTCTTCTATGATTTTATTGAAAACATTATGTGTGCCTTTGAGCTGGTATTCTTCTCCTTCTTCTATTCCTTTTATTCTCAAATTAGGTCTTTTCATGGTGTCCCAGATTTCCTGAACATTTTGAGTTAATGGCTTTTTGAGTTTTACTATTTTCTTTGACTGATATATCTATTTGAGCTACTGAGTCTTCCACTTCAGAGATTCTATCTTCCATCTCTTGAACTCTGTTTGTTATGCTTGTATCTGTGGTTCCAGCTTTTTTCTTCAGGTTTTCTATTTCCATCTTTGCCTCATTTTGTGCCTAGTTTATTTCTTCCATATCAGCTTTTAGTTCCTGGCATGTTTCTTTCATAGATTTTTTTCATCTCTTCCAATTTTTTGTTTGTATTTTCTTCTATTTCTTTAAGGCTATTTTTCATATCTTCTTTGAGAGCTTCGATGATCATCAAAAAGGAATTTTTGGTGTTGCTTCCTTCTGTTTCCTCTTCATTGCTCAGTTCAGGTCTTGTATTTGTAAGATTGCCACTCTCTTGTGGAGTTACCTTGTTGTTCTTCGTATTATTATGTAATTTTTTGCACTGACGTTTGTCCATGGCTTCAGTGGTTCACGATTAGATGTCTCCTGATCAGTTGTGGCACTCGGGCTTGTGTGCCTCCTGTCACCTCTCTGGGCGGGGTCTGAGTCTGTCCTTCAGAGACCCCAGAAGTTATGTTTGTTCAGTTGGTGGTGGAGGTAGGTAGCCGTGCAAATTCCCTCAGTAGCAGCTGTGGGTATGATGGCAGGCAGACTTTATCTGCACCTGCTATAGAGTGCGCTGGGACTTATTCTGCAGACAGCACCTGGTCCCGGAAGCGGAACCAGAACTGATGGGAATTCAACTCTCCCTCCCTGGCTGGGATATAGGCACTTGGCCCTGGTGACCCCTCCTCACCTCTAGGCGGGGTCTGAGTCTGTCCTTCAGGGACCTCTGTCGTTATCTGTTCTCTCAGTTGGAGGTTGAGGTGGGTAGCCATGCAAATTCCCTGAGCAGCAGCTGTGGGTATGGTTACAGGCAGACTTTATCTGGGACTGCTACAGAGTGCGCTGGGAGTCACTCTGCAGACAGCACTCGGTCCTGCTCAAATTATGTTTAAAATTTTAAATTTTAGGCAGTATGGCGGTTTTTTCAGAAAACTGGGAATCAATCTCCGCAAGGATCCAGCACTATCACTATTGGGCATATACCTTAAAGACACACATTCACACCCCCAAAAGCATTACCTCAGCTATGTTCATAGCAGCATTATTCGTAATAGCAAGAACCTGGAAACAACCTAGATGCCCCCAACTGAAGAATGGATTAATAAGCTATGGTACATCTACACAATGGAGTACTACTACTAAAATTTGCAGACAAATGGATGGATTTGGAGATTATCCTCCTGAGCGAGGTATCACAAACCCAGAAAGATAATCAGGGGATGTACTTACTCATTAGTGGACTTTAAAAAAAAAAAGATGTTTTTGTATACAAGAGCTCAATGCTACAACATAGTTAAATGACAGTGCTTCACTTCTGCACTGATGGCCTCTGGCAGGGGTGCTATTGAAGCAGGTCTCATTTTGTTTAAGGGGTTGGCCACAGGATGTTTAATTATGGCCCAGTAGATAATTGAACAATATGAATGGGCTTTTTTGTAAATGGGGAGATCATAAGACTGGGTATGAAACTGAAAGAACTGATAACTGAGTTTAATGAAGTGTATGATGTAAAAATCACTAAATAATAAATAAAAGGGAAAAAAGAAATATTATGATTAATATCAGGGTTTCACTGGCTTTGTAACATTTAAAGGCTTTGTTTATTCGTTAAGTTTTATGCAATTATATGATATGGATTTGTCTTAGTTTTTAAGTTATAGTAGAATTCTGTAGTAAATCTATATTTTCTTGTGTTAGTTTCTGTTATTGCTGTTTTTTATTTTTAGTATGGAGTATTTTATTAGTATTTGAAGCAGGTTACAAAGTATGCATTTGTTAAAATCATTTATTGAAGTTAGGTTTAATTTTGCTATCTAAAAACTCACCAGTTTTTTTTTCAGATTCTTCAATTTATTGAAACAAATTTATAATGCATGTCCTTATGATTTTCTGGAATTTCATTCATATCTGTTATAATGTTTGCTTTTCAATTTCTAGTTTTATTGAAATAGGTTTTCCCTTTTTTGTTTAATTTGGTTAAGAATTTGCCAATTGTGTTTTATCCTTAAAAATAAATAAATAATAAAAAATTCACAAGAAAAAAGTGAAAGCTGTAATCTATTATTTTAATGATACAATCTAGACCAAAAAGATTAAAAATATCAAATATTTTGTTTCATTTGTGGATATAAAAAATTTTTTAGATTTTAAAATAGTTTGTAATGGAAATTCTGTAATTGATTATTGAGATAGCTTCATACTCTATAAATATTTTAAAACCTATTTAAATGGCTATTTTGTGTATGTTATACACACACAAACACACATACATACACGTGTGTGTATATATAGATAGATAGAGATGTATGCAGTTTTGTTTTTCAAGACAAAGTTTCTCTGCATATCCCTGGCTGTCCTGAAACTAGCTCTGTAGATCAGACTATCCTTGAACTTGGAGAGCTACCTGTCTCTGCTTCTGTAGCACAGTAACTAAAAGTATAAGTCATTCTGCCTAGCACTGTGCATGAGCTACGTTTTAGTACAGCTATTAAAAGTCAAAGCATTGGGGGTGTAGCTCAGTGATAATATGTTTGCCTAGCATGTATTATGCCATGGTTTCATCTCTAGAACCACAAGCAAATAAATGAACCAAATATCCATTTTACTATTGAATTTCCAGTAATCATTTCAAAGGTGTACAACTATAAATACTATAATAACTGTGTAAAAATACCAGCAAGTTATCAAGAAATAAAATATGATGCACCTTGATGTATATCATAGAAAGATCAGGGGAAGCTAGACTAGTGAAATCTAGGGATGTTTGCAAAATCAGCTTAATATGAGAAGAAAGCATAAAGACAGAGGAATTCTTGGAGGGAGGGGGAGCCATGGCCTTAAGTCAAGATGTTTTCAGTATCAGGATGGCTACAGATAATTGCACACACCTTCCTATGTGACTAATGTTGAAAAAATTTATGTGTTCAAAGCATTACTAACTTTGTCTCTAAGGCAGACCCACTTAAAAAAATAATAACATTCTAACCTAGAGAGATGGCTCAGTGGAGCACCCTCCATTCTTGAAGAGGGCCTGAGTTCAGTTCCCAGCATCCACATGGCAGCTCAAAATTGCTAGTAACTCCAGTTACAGGGGATCTAACACCCTCTTTCAGGTCTTGTTGAGCTTGAAATATGCATGTTGTGCACTTACATACACATAACCATTCACACATAGATATAACAAAAAAATCTTTAAAAAAAAAAAACCTATCTTTTAAGTCACAGCAGAGGTAAAAAATGCCACCCTAGATATTCAGGGCAGATTAACCAAGAAATTAATGCCTAGCATCATAACACCCATGCTCAATGTTGTGTTCACACAGCACATGCTCCTTCCTCAAATACTTTACTCTGAAAGTGTTAAGCCTGTTGAATGGTGGAAAGAACAGTCAAGTAGACCTGATGAAACCATCACCACTTTGAAGGTGTGACAGATTCACCTATGACAGTTACCCTCTGTAATGTTCTGCATAAAACAAACCACACTCTGGGATACTTGCTAAACCTATTGAAATTAAGGTGCAAACTTCAAGCATGAGGTGCAAAAGGCTTAACATTGGTATTTCATTACTCAACATCTCTCTGCGTGTTTCTTAAAGGTGTCACTCTAGAGACCAGAAAACACTTTTACTATAATGCATTATACAAGTCTGTGTGAGGGGAAAAAAACCTGATAGTCCATGCCAGGAACATATAATTTATTGTGAATTGGTGTGTACCAATTTATAAGAACACTTATGCAGGATTTGATGGTTCTAATGGACATATCAACTCAGTCCAAATAATTCTGTACTGCAGTTTCTTTCATCAATCGGTAATAGTATTTCATGAACCTGTCACCCTTCTTACCCATCAGTGTGACGGGGACGAAAGCTCCCCACCCTGAGATTGCTGCTCTCCTCTCAGATTCTGAGTTTGTGGGAGGCTGCCAACATGTTGACTAAACATTTTATTCCAAAACATAGTAAACTATAATGTAAAAAATGATCTGAACCATAGCACTGATAATTTCCAGATAAGAAATTGTTTGGGGGTTGACAAATAGAGGTTGGAAAATCACAAACAGAAGATGAAAAGTAATCCAGACAAGCTTCCTGAAAACGGTGCAGAAGAACCAGCCTTCAAAATCAGTAGGAATATCCACATCGATACCATCAGCTCCAAGGAATTGATGATGATACTTATAATTTTTATAGGAAATTGAAACAGAAACCCCAAGAAGGGAGGATAGTAAATATTGCAAAGTATCAATTCCACAGCACCTGTAGTGGCCAAGTGGGAAATTGTGAGAAATCTCATGGATGGCAGTAGCAATTCAGTGGTTAATGGAGCTGCCAAAGACATAGGACTAAAATAGGACCCATTTCCAGTCCAAGTCATGGACTAAGTCAAATGAAGCCAGCTGGGCAAGAAATATCATGGATATGATTCAGTCAAGTTGGGGTCTTGTTTCATCAAGGATTTTATCTCTGAATATTTTGCTGTAAGGAAAGAAAATACAACAAGAATTATAAATGGAGATTAGTATAATTAAATTATAATTAATTACCTTAAGTGAACACACTGAATCACACTTATCCCCAGAAAATATCTCAGTGGGTAAGAGTGTAAGCATGTGGACCTGATTCCATTTCCAGTACTGAGGCAAAATACAGGCCTGGTTCATTGTGCCAATAGTCCTAACACTGGGAGACTGAGGCAAGAGGATTCCTGGGGCCTGCTGCTGGCCACCAGCCTAGCTCCAGGGTCAGTGAGAGGTCCTCTCTCCAAGGACTAAGGTGGAGAGTGGTAGAAAAGAACATTCAGTGATCTCCTCTAGGCTCTGTGCACACAGATGCTGTGAACCCACCCACATGTGCACTGACACCATACACTATACACAGAGACTATACACATATATATAGACCACACACACACAGACCACACACACATAGACCACACACACATAGACCACACACATAGACCACACACACCTAAGAAATTATAGTGAAGTTAACTCACTAATTACATTTTCTCAAAATCATAATATTTTCATTATTAAAAGTATAACCAAATGGTTACATGTTATAGAGAAACTATTTTTACAGCAAGTTCCAATATACTATAACATAATAATGTATTTTAAGCTGGCCTTGAACTCAAAGAGATCTGCCTGCCTCTCCCTCCTAAGTGTTGGTATTAAGGGCATGTGCCACTACACTCAGCTGAATAGTTCTCAACTTTTCAATTATATGTTCTAACTATGCTTTGAAAGAGCTCTGGAATCATTACATTATTAACACATGTGATAAAATATAGGTCCATTTTAAGGTGTTTTAAAATGTAGAAATTACCTTCATGGTTTTCAAAGACAAATCAACTCATCCCAAATAATCTGTACTGAATATTCAAATCGTAGTAATAGTTAAAACTAAAATAATAGTTCCAGATTGCCTGTATTATAAAATAAGCATATTCATGAAATGGTGAAGAACAGTTGGTTATCACCATGTAGAGTAGTGAAGTGAAACACCTCCTATTAATCAATGCACAGCTATTAATTAAAACTTTGTCAAAGTCCTAATGATAAAATCACAAAACTCAAAAGCAAATATTGGTGTGAATCTTCATGACCTCTGTGATTTCCTACACATACTACTCAAAGGTATTTGATAAAAGAAAAAAAAGAGGAAGAAACTGGATTGCATTAAAATTTTATCTACTGCAAATGTTACCATTGTGCTTTGGAGCAATCTTTTTCTACACTCTAACTATCTATTACTGTCATTGGTTAATAAAAAGCTGACAGGCTGGTTACTGGGCAAGAAGTTAGATGGAAAAGCCAATTGAGAGTGATAAAAAGAAGGGGGTGGAATCAGGAGAGCTGAGAGCCAGCCACTGAGCAAGAAGGGCATGCAGAAAATGAGGCAAAATTCATTAGACACGTGGCAAAGCATAAATAGAAATATGGGTTGACTTAAATGTAAGAGTTAGCTAGTCACAAGCCTGAGCTGATCATTTATATTTCAGACTCTAAGTCGGTGTTACTTGGGACTAGGTAGTTAGGGCAGGAAATATTTGTCTATACCATTGAAAAAGTAAAGACTATTCAAAACATGAACTCACATTTGGAAATTATTTACTTAATAAGGCAACTTTATGTAGAATGTATAAGGAACTTTTAAAGTGTGTACAAACAAGTGATAATACAATTTTAAAAAAACCCTGCAAAATGTCTGAACAGCTATTTCTTAAAAAACACAGATGTAGTGGCTATTCTTGGTTGTCAACTGGACTACCTTTGGAATTATCTAAAACCCAAGCAGCTGGGCACATCTGAGGATGATTTTTCTTGGTTGGATTATGTGAGGTGGAAGATCTACCCTAAATCTGGGGCAAACAGCCTGGTGGCAGCCACATAAAAGAATACAGAAAAAGGAAGTTCTTGGCTTTCTACCTGCTTGCCCTCACTCTCGCTGGTGAGTTTGTCTATTCAGTTCTGAGGTATTCCTTCAGGATTCCAACGAAGCCTGTTCCCTGTGACTCTAGCACCAGACTGTTACAGCTCAGACATCCAGTCTTTTGGGCTGAACATCAGGAGATAGCCAATGTTGGACTGCCCAGACCACAGTCTGTGAGTTCTAATAAACACCTTCCTGCCCTTGCTCCCCTGTGCCTGGATGATTGACATGTGCCACTGTGCCTGGATGATTGACATGTGCCACTGTGCCTGGCTATAGTGTAGGTACTGGGATCTGAGTTCAGGTCATTGGTAGTGTGTTTTACATCTCTGGGCACACTTATAGTTGTGGATAGTCAGGAAAGTTGATTTCTGTTTAATCTATTTAATTTTGACGTATAGAAATAATACCAGAATACTCTTTTAACTGACACAGAAAAGTAACAGTATTTTCAGTCTCAAAGACAACTAATTTTAGACTTCAGAGCAAATTCAGACTAAAATGGCCCTGCAGAAAATGTACAAAGACCAATTCCCAGGTGTTATTTATTGCTACATCAAGTCAGGCTGTTTTGAGACACACACCTCTGCAATAATTGATTTTCTGCACGCACCCTGACCACTCAAGATTCAACCTGCTGCTGCTATTGTTAAGTCCTGAATTTCAATGCTCTGCTTGGGAAAAAGTTTTTTGCAAGGCCAAGCATTTACACTGGTTAGTCCTTGTGACCTTAGGAGCCTAAAAAAATACTGTATGACTTCATGTGTTATGAGAATAGTTTTGGTTCTGAAAATGTAACGTACAATTGTCCAGAGTTTGGCTAAGGATGTAGGAAGCAGCAGATAGTAGAGGGGAAGACAGAAGGGCGAATGAGTATGTATGGAGGAGAGTTGTAAGGGCGGCAGCAGTGTAGGGGGAGAATACGCAGAATGTGAATGTATGTGTGCTGCGAGAGAGAAGGAGAAAGAGAAAAAGTAGGAGGAGGAGGAGCCTGAAGAGAGGGTGAAAGATACGTGAGAAAATGAATGGATAAGAGAGTGAGTGAGCAAAGAGTGGGTGAATTTTGTAAAAGAAGCATATGTGTGTATGTGTGTGTGAGAGAGACAGAGACTCCCAAACACACACACAGAGAGAGAGAGAGAGAGAGAGAGAGAGAGAGAGAGAGAGAGAGAGAGAGAGAGAGAGGAAGCTGTGAGGAAAAGATATTTTATGTATTGGAACTATGCAAAGAGCTGTATGGGAATGTGTAAGAACAATGTAAAATGTTATAAGAGAGGTATGTCTGTGAGAAAAATAGCTATGGCTGTGTGGAGATTTGTAACTGTGGAGGCAAAGAAGATGAAAATGTTTCAAAGGAGACATAGAAGAGAATGTATGTAGAGGAAAGTGTCAATTACAACTTCTCATTTCAGAAGCCCTCTTATACACTAAAGATAAAAGGGCTAAAAAAGAAATAAGGGAAACATTACCCTTTATAATAGCTGCAAATAGTATTAAATACCTTGGTGTAACTATAAGCAAAGAAGTGACAGATCTATTTGACAAAAAAACTTTAACTCACTGAAGAAAGCAATTAAAGAGAATATCAGAAAATGGAAAGCTCTCCCATGTTCCTGGATAGGTAGGATCAACATAGTAAAAATGACAATCCTACCAAAAGCAATCTACAGATTCAATGCACTGCCCATCAAAATCCCAACACAATTTTTTACAGACCTTGAAAGAACAATACTCAGTTTCATTTGGAATAACAGGAAAACCAGGATTGCCAAAACAATTTTGCTCAACAAAAGAACCTCAGGCGGCATCACCATCCCTGACTTCAAGTTATACTATAGAGCTACAATAATAAAAACAGCCTGGTACTGGCATAAAAACAGACTTGTGGATCAATGAAAGCGAATTGAAGACCCCAACATTAACCTACACACCTATGAACACCTGATTTTTGACAAAGAGGCTCAAAATATTCAATGGAAAAAAAGACAATATCTTCAACAAATGGTGTTGGCATAGCTGAATGGTAGTGTGTAGAAAAATGCAAATAGATCCAAACCTATCACCCTGCACAAAACTCAAATCTAAGTGGATCAAAGACTTCAACATAAACCCAGCCACACTGAATTTGATAGAAAAGAAAGTGGGAAATATCCTCCAACACATTGGCACGGATGACCACTTCCTAAATAGAAACAGAACCTATATAATGAGAGTGTGGGCACATATAGTATAGCAAATGAATTTATTAGAATGGTTTATAGGCTGTGGTCCTGTTCAACAATAACTGGTCCAAGAATTCAGTAATTGTTCAGTCAATAAGACTGGATGTCTCAGCTGGTCTTCAGTTTACACCAGAATCCTGAAGTAGATTCTAGTTGCAGTGGAGGAATAGGCTTGCTATCAAAGACAAGGGCAAGAAGGCAAACAGCAAAAGCTTCTTTATTCTGCCAGCAGAAGGTGTGTGGTCCATATTAGTTGGTGATCTTCCCACCTCAAAATATCTGGATTAAAAGTGGGTCTTCCCACTTCAAATGACTTAAGAAAAAAAAAATTCTAGTCCCAGCACTGGGAAGACAGACACAGGCAGATCTCTGTAAGCTCAAGTACAGCCTGGTCTACATAGTAAGTTTCAGGACAGCCAGAGTTACATGGCAAGAGATTGGCTCAAAACAACCAACCAACCAACCAACCAACCAACCACCCTCCCCCCAAAAAAAGAAAAGAAAAATCCCTTGTAAGTGTAGCTACAGTTTGAGATTTAGTTAATTCCAGGTATAGTCAAATTGAAAACCAAGAATAGCCATCATAGGCACACATCAATATGATCTTTAAAAATTTATAAGTACATAGCCATCCATTTCTATAAAGTCTTATGTTTTCTCTTTGTTATCCGCATGGTCATCCAAAGTGGCAAAATTATAGAAAACACACACCATGACAAATAATAGCAGTATTCATACTCTCACCAAGTAGTATTCTGTCATATAGTACTATACTACAGTCTGTTTATTTTGTCATCTATCAAAAGATATTTGTTGCATTTCTAGGTTTCAGCATGATTACAAATAAATATAAGAAGAGTAGTCACACACAACCTTGGCAGGAATGTGTTATCATTTCTCTAGGGAAAGTAGCCAAGGGAGAGCCAGATGGATCATATGGTGAGTAGATAATGACTAATCCCTACAAACCCTGATTTTACAGGCTGAGTGCCCTGATATCTTCATGCTAGTCAACTCTGTATAACTAAGCCACACTACCAGCCCCTGCACTGTTTTCTGTTTTTGAATGATGAAAATTATTATCTATTCAGATAGTAAAGTACTGTGGACTGAATATTTGTGTACCAAGCAAGGGTCTTCAGTCTGTCAAGCTGCTCTGGGCCCTATAGCCATGGCCCAGGTACTATGGACACTTGCTCTCCTTACCAAAATTTAGGTTCTCTTGAGTAAGAATTTCTTCATGCACTGTATGTCCCTGAGACAATCTCTAGAGCACTGGTTCTCAACTTTTGGATGCAACTTCTCTGGGGTTGCAAATTAGATCGTCACATTACAATTTATAACCGTAACAAAATTTGTGAAGAAACAACAAAAATGATTTCATGTTGTGGGGGGGGGCACCACAACATGGGGAATTGTACTAAAGGATTGCAGCATTAGGAAGGTTGAGAACCACTGCTCTAGAGGCTGGAAGTGTTTTTAATAGTGCTGTGCCCAGAGTCTAGTCTCCCCAAAGACCACCAAGAGGCCATGCCTATGCAACAGCCAAGAGTCTCTTTATTGACAAGCTAGCTTAAGTCACTCCGTCCATCCGACACAGTGGAAAAGTTGGAGTAACCCTGAGCACCATGAGACAAGGGTTTTTATTGGGGGAGGGCTCTAGGGGCTTCAGAAGTGTGGGGTGCAGTCCTGGGATTGGACCAAGCTTGGGCTAGGGGTACCTGTTAGAAATTCATTGGATGCTTTGGATTCTAGAGATGTTTCATCTAGGGATGTTTAGCAGTGGTGTTTCCCTACATCAATCAGCAGCTGGGCAGGAAGGGAATGTTTGGAATGTCAAGCATTTCCTCTTAGGTGCTGGCTTCTCCCTGGATGGTGTCTGCTCATAAAACAATAGTTTCATAAAATTTTGCCAGTTAGATTAACTTACTGCAGAATGGATGCACAGAGCTACGTGTGGTGGGTGATATTTTTGTTTGTGCAGTAACAAATAAAGCCAGAGGCTCTCTGATCCTCCCTGTTCCAGAGACAGCTGCATCTTTTTGTGCAGTGACAGCCTTGCTCTTGAGCTGTGATGATGAACATTGGAGTGAATAGATTTAGCCATATTGGACACCTGGTTCTCAGGGCTGCCTTCCAGAGTGGCAAAGCGGGAACATCATTGCCATCAACGGACCCTTCATTGATGTCAACTCCATGATCTACATGTTCAAGTATGACTCTAGCTATGGCAAGATCAAGATCACAGTCAAGGCTGAGAACGGGAAACCCATTTCCATCTCCCAGGAGCAAGATCCTGTCAACATCAAATGGGATGATGCTGGTGTCCAGTATGTTGTGGAGTCTACTGGTGTCTTCACCACCATGGAGAAAGCTGGGACCCACTTGAAGGGCGGGGCCAAAAGGGTCATCATCTCTGCCCTTTCTGTTGATGCCCCCACATTTGTGATGGGTGTAAACCATGAAAAGTACAACAATTCACTCAAGATTGTCAGCAATGCTTCCTGCACCACCAACTGCTTAGCCTCCCCCCACCTGGCCAAGGTCATCGATGACAACTTTGGCATTGTGGTAGGACTCATGACTATAGTCCATGCCATCACTGCCACACAAAAGATTGTGGATGGTCCTTCTGGGAAGCTGTGGTGTGATGGCTGTGCAGCTATCCAGAACATAATCCCAGCATCCACAGATGCTGCCAAGGCTGTAGACAAGATTATCCCAAAACTGAAAGTAAAGCTTAGGGGCATAGCCTTCTTTGCTCCTACTCCCAATGTGTCTGTTGTGGATCTGATATGCCACCTGGAGAAAGCTACCAAGTATGATGGCATTAAGAAGGTGGTGAAGCGGGCATCCGAGGGCCCACTAAAGGGCATCTTGGACTACACTGAAGACCAGGTTGTCTCCTGCAACTTTAACGGTGACCCCCACTCCTCCACCTTTGATGCTGGGGTTGGCATCACTCTCAATGACAACTTTGTAAAGCTCATTTCCTAGCATGACAATGAATACGGCTACAGCAACAGGGTGGTGGATCTCATGTCCTACATAACAACCAAGGAGTAAGAAATTCACCCTGGACCACCCACCCTAGCAAGGACTAGAAAGCAAGAGAGGCCCTGAGCTGCTGAGCAGTCCCTACCCCAACTCAATTAACAATGAACATCTCCCTCATAGTTTCCAACACATACCCCAGAGTAACAGGACAGGGCTTAGGGAGTCCTACGCTCTTGAATACCACCAATAAAGTTCACAATGCCCCCACCACCACCAAAAAAAAAATAAAGTTTGCTTGAAGATCATAGGGCAGAGATATCCACTAGTTAACCATAGAGGCCAGGCAGTGGCGGCACACACCTTTAATCCCAGCACTTGGGAGGAGGAAGCAGGAAGATCAGGAGTTCAAGGCCACCATGGGCTACAAGAGATCGATCCAGTCTAATAGAGAAACAAAGCCAGGTGGTAGAGGTTCATACCTTTAATCACAGCACTAGGGAGGCAGAAACTGGAAATGATATGGCTGAGTGGAAAGATAAACATAAAGTGGGAAGAGATAGAAGCTCATCCCTTTCAGCCTGAGGATTCCATAGAGGTAAGAAGTCTCTCTAGTGGCTACGGCTGGCTCCTTTGTCTCTCTGATCTATCAGCATTTACCCCTATATCTGACTCTGGGATTTTATTATTAAGACCAATTAGAGTTCGAGCTACAGCTAGGCACACCTCAATTCTGGAAGCAGAGTAGTTGAAAGCCTATCTTATTGTAGCTTTGTTTTACATGTCCCTGATAAGTAAAAAGGGAAATTTTCTTGTTCAGGTCACCCTGGGCCATTTGCACTAGACCATGCCAGATTGCCCTGTGACCACTTCCTACTATTATTGCTTATGTACCTATTCTGAGTAGCAAAGAGTCAGGCCCTACAGGCTGTTCCCCAGGCTTGTGTGTCACCTATGTTTGACTAATAGAGGATCCAAGAGGTCAGAGGAAAGTGAGAAGCCAGAAATTTCTCCCTTCCTTTCTCTGCCTCAAGCCTCACCCACTGAAATATGGGTGTCAGCTCCAGCCAGTCAGGCTCTCTGTGGCTCTGCTTTCATTGGGTAATGTTGGTGCTAAGGTAACTAAGGGACAGTTTTCTCCCTGGCTCCTGTCATCTAGCACCTGTATGCTGCAATAGATTCTCTCCAGCTGTCAGTACTTGGACCAGTGTCTGATTTTCTAGGTAGAACTTATCCATAGTGCCATTATTATTTTTGGTCATGGTGTTTATCACAGTGAGAGACTGCAAACCAAGATAATGCCCAATAAAGACAAAGAGGGCATTTATAAATGGATGAATGAATTTTAAAAACATGATTAAATAAACTGTGAAAACAATACAAGATACAAAAGACAAATTCAATGATGAGACAGAAACATTGAAAAGAATCCAATTGAAAATCTAAACATGGGCTTCCGGGACTGAGTGCTGTCTGCAGAGTAAATACCAGCGCACTTTGTAGCAGGTACAGATAAAGTCTGCCTGTCTCCATACCCACAGCTGCTGCTGAGGGAAGTTGCATGGCTACCCACCTCGACCTCCAACTGAGCGAACAGATAACTACTGGGGTCCCTGAAGGACAGACTCAAACCCCGTCTAGAGGTGAGGAGGGGTAACCAGGTCCAAGTGCCTATATAGCAGCCAGGGAGGGAGAGTTGAGCTCCCATAGGTTTTGGTTCCGCTTCCATGACCAGGTGCTGTCTGCAGACTAAGTCCCAGTGCACTCTGTAGAAGGCACAGATAAAGTCTGCCTGTCAGCATACCCACAGATGCTGCTGAGGGAATTTGCACGGCCACCCACCTCGACCACCAACTGAGCGAAAAAATAACTTCTGGGGTCTCTGAAGGAACGACTCAGAACCCACCCACAGAGGTGACAGGAGGCACACAAACCCGAGTGCCACAACTGACCAGGAGACATCTAATCATGAACCACTGAAGCCATGGGCAAACATCAGTGCAAAAAATTACATAATAATACAAACAACAGCAAGGTAATTCCAGAAGAGAGTGGCAATCTTACAAAAACAAGACCTGAACTGAGCAATGAAGAGGAAACAGAAGGAAGAAACACCAAAAATTCCTTTTTGATGATCATCGAAGCTCTCAAAGAAGATATGAAAAATAGCCTTAAAGAAATAGAAGAAAATACAAACAAAAAATTGGAAGTGATGAACAAATCTATGAAAGAAACATGCTAGGAACTAAAAGCTGAAATAAAAGCTGAAATGGAAGCAATAAAAAAGGCACAAAATGAGGCAAAGATGGAAATAGAAAATCTGAAGAAAAAAACTGGAACCACAGATACAAGCATAACAAACAGAGTTCAAGAGATGGAAGATAGAATCTCTGAAGTGGAAGACTCAGTAGATCAAATAGATATATCAGTCAAAGAAAATAGTAAAATTAAAAAAAGCCATAACTCAAAATGTTCAGGAAATCTGGGACACCATGAAAAGACCTAATTTGAGAATAAAAGGAATAGAAGAAGGAGAAGAATACCAGCTCAAAGGCACACATAATGTTTTCAATAAAATCATAGAAGAAAACTTCTCTAACCTGAAGAAGGAAATGCCTAAAAAGATACAAGAAGCTTACAGAACATCAAATAGATATGACCGCCAAAAAAGTAAGCGCGCCACATTATAATCAAGCCACAAAACATACAGAACAAAGAAAAAATTTTAAGAGCTGCAAAAGAAAAGGGCCAACTCACATATAAAGGCAGACCCATCAGAATAACACCTTAATATTCAATGGAAACAATGAAAGCTAGAAGGGCTTGGTCAGAAGTTATACAGACGCTAAAACAGCATGGCTGCCATACTAGAATACTATACCCTGCAAAATTATCAATCACCATAGATGGAGTAAACAAGGTATATCAGGACAAAGTCAGACTGAAAGAATATCTATCTACCAATCCAGCACTACAGAGAGTATTAGAGGAAAAACTCCAACCTAAGGCCCCCAGATACATCCATGAAATCACAAACAATCAATAATTCCACAAAAGAATACCCCAGAGAAAGGAAAGACAAACAAGTTACCACCAAAAATGGCAGGAAATATGAATCAATGGTCACTAATTTCCCTTAATATCAATGGTCTCAACTCTCCTATAAAACATCACACACTAACAAGATGGATACAACAACAGAAGCCATCCTTCTGTTGCCTACATGAAACACACCTCAACCACATAGACAGACACAGGCTTAGAATAGAGGGTTTGGAAAAGATTTTCCAGTCAAATGGTCATAAGAAACAAGCGGGGGTTGCCATCCTAATATCTAACAAAGTAGACTTTAAGCTAAAAGCAATAAAAAGGGACCAAGAAGGTCACTACTTATTCATAACAGGAAAAATTGGTCAAGAGGAGATTTCAATCCTGAATATTTATGCCCCTAATATAAGGGCACCTACCTATGTAAAAGAAACACTGCTAAAGCTCAAATCCCACATCAATTCTTGCACCCTAATAGTGGCAGACTTCAATACCCCACTTTCAACCCTGGATAGATCAACCAGACAGAGCCTCAACAGAGAAATAATGAGTCTAAAAGAGGTTATGATGCAAATGCATTTAATAGATATCTACAGAAGCTTCCACCCAAAGGCAAAGGAATATACATATTTCTCAGCTCCTCATGGAACTTTCCCCAAAATTGACCACATAATTGGTCATAAAGCAAATATCAACAGATACAAAAAAATGAAAATAATCCCTTGTAACATATCAGACCACCAGGGCCTAAAGTTAGAGTTCAACAACATGAAAACCCAAAGAAAGCCTACCAACTCATGGAAACTAAACATCACTCAGCTGAACCATTTCTGGGTCAAGGAAGAAATTAAGAAAGAAATCAAAGTCTTCCTAGAATTCAATGAAAATGAATCTACATTGTATCCAAACTTGTAGGACACAATGAAAGCAGTCTTAAGAGGAAAATTCATAGCGCTAGATGCCTATATGAAAAACCTAGAGAAATCCCACACTAGAGACCTAAGAGCTCAGCTGAAAGCCTTAGAACAATTAGAAGCAAACTCACCTAGAAGGAGTAGATGGCAGGAAATAATCAAACTTAGAGCTGAAATCAATACAATTGAAACAAAAAGAACAATACAAAGAATCAATGAATCTAAGAGTTGATTCTTTGAGAAAGTTAACAAGATAGATAAGCCCTTAGCCAAACTAATCAAAAAACAGAGAGAGAGTGTTCAAATCAACAAAATCAGAAATGAAAAGGGGGACATAACAACAGA
>PVIH01026469.1:0-18719 GCA_004025045.1 Sigmodon hispidus | reverse complement strand
GGTGGGTGGGTGGGTGGGTGTGGGTGTGGGCGTGTGTACATATGGAACAGAGGACCTTTGACAGGATTTCTCACTTGGAGCTCAACAAGTAAGGTAGGCTAGCTGGCAAGCCCCAGGTCCAATTTCCCTGCCTCCCTAGCACTACAATTAAAAGCACCAGCCACAGCACCCAGTATTCTGGGAATCCAGCTGAGGTCATCATGGCTGCAAGACAAGCATTTTGTCAAACTAGCCATCTCACAGACCCTGTAATAGGCTCTTAATAACAGCAGCTTTAGCTCAGCCATGGAAAAAACAGTGTATATCGTATACATGGTATTTATACTATGGTGCTTGTTATATATAAGAATTTATGATTCCCTCTGTGACTCTAAAGAGGGAGGGATCAACAGGTGCTTCCTAAGGATTTCTTTTTTTGTTGTTGTTTATTTTCAGCTTTGAGTTTTTATTTAATAACAACAAGAATTTGTGTTTTATACATCTATCTGCCAGATCTTTTCTTTTTTATTATTATGAATAAAGAAGTCACATTTACTATCCTTGTATATCCTTATTCAAGGTCCCTCCCCCTCTCCCACTTCCTAGGGATTTCACTAGTTATTCTGTTGCTTCAGCACAAACTTATAAAGGTATTAAATATTACAGATCAAACACTAGAAAACAAGGCTGGGTAGGATGGCTCATGCCCATAACCCCAGACTTAGCAGGAAGAGGAAAGAAAATAGTTAAGTTCAGCCTTGAGCCACATAGCAACACTCTGTATTAAAACAAACAAACAAAAAAACTAGAAAACAACATGACACCTTCCAACTGCTAAACATAATGTAACCAAATATAATTGTCTAATATTCTTTTTTAATTGAGTATTTTTCTATCAGTAGGACACCAGATCCTCATGTCAAAAATAGAAACAAGAATCCACTCATCTTGCCTTCAAGACATTTAAAATCTGAAGGATGGAACTGGGGAAATGGCTTGAATAATACTGTGCTCGCTGGGTCTGAATTAGGATCCCCAGAACCCACAGCACTGTGAGAAACAGATAATAAGTACATGCATGTGTGCCTGCATGAACATACACAAATATTCTACACATGCACACAATAAAAACAAAAATATAAATAAAGTTTGAAAGGCAATACATTTAAATATAAAGAATGGACCAGAAAGCAAGGAGAGGGGCTGGAGAGATTGCTCAGCGGTTAAGAGCACCGTCTGCTCTTCCAGAGGACCCGGGTTCGACTCCCAGCACCCACATGGCAGCTAACAACTGTCTGTAGTTCCAGTTCCAGGCAAACACCAAGGCAAATAAATAAATAAAATAAAATTAAAAAAAAGTTTAAAAAAAGAAAGCAAGGAGATAAAAGGGTTGGGAGATATAAAAGGCACAGTATAGAAAGGAAAGGAGTCAACAGTGTACTCAGTGATCAGAACTGAGTGTCATTCACACTTTAAAATGTTCTGACAAGGCTACTCATGATGGTGCAGGCTTTGACCCCAGCATTCAGCAAACAGAGGCAGGTGGAGAACTGTAAGTTTGAAGCCAGTCTGATCTACACAAAGAGTTCTAGGCCAGCCAGGGATACACAGTTAGACCCTGTCTTGTTTTGGTTTTTGTTTTTTTAAGTGCTCTGACAGTTTGGGTTCACAGAGATCACGCTTTCGGAAGAAGTTTCTGAGTGGAGTCTCGAAAGATCTAGGTTCTTCAGAGCAAGGTAGTGAGAGAATGCTGAAGACAATAGGCATACACGGGCAAGACCAGACAGATGCTCTGGTGGCTAGGTTCAGGTTACCAACACACAGGTCAGGAATGCTGATGTGAAAGCCAAAGCTAACCCTACCACCCAAATCCTGAGCTAGCCTAAGGAGTCTACATTAACTGGGTAGAGAAAGGGAACTGAGGTTTGACTCTCGGCTTCAACATTTATTAGAAGCAAATAGAACTGAACGTTTCTTAGGCTCAACTTTTCTTTGAACAATAACTCACCTGCTTTGACGGAGCAAGGTGATGCATGGCCAGCACCTCCACATGACAGTGCTCTCCACATCTAAGTTCAAAGCTGTTGCTATAACTCATATTGTTTGTTACTATAAAAGCCACCCAAGAACTTTTAACAATACAATAATGACAGTCCTTAGAGAATCTGTCTTACTGGGCATGGTAGACAGAGAGGAAGGAAAAGCCACATGTAGGCAATGTTAGGACAGAGTGAAATCCCTGAACTAAGGCACTGCAGGGGCTGTGCCAAGCCCAGGAAAGATCCTGAGAGGGGGTGAAGGGAGGCAGGAATGTGGTCCAAACAGTTGTAACTGAGAAGGTAAAACAGAAGTTTCTAGAGAATGCCAGAAAACTGATGACTAAGTGGATTTGGACTGAAGGGGAGTTTGCAGGAAACTGTTCTCCATTATGAATGGGAAGCACTTCCAGCTTAAAAACTCCCACAGTCCCCGCTGCCTCACACCCACCTCACTTCCAGGGGCATTCTAATCCAGCCCTGCCTGGAGCTCTGGAAGTGAAAATGTCCATTAAGAAAGGCAGTCCTGCCAAGAAACTCATTATAAATCAAATAATGGGTTATCCAGACCCCCAGGCAGGGAGAAGCATCAATGGTACTGCCCTACACTGCCTGGAGTGGGAGAATAAGGGGATGTCTGTGTCCTTTCTCCTGCCCTCTTGGCCACAGGCCCTTTAGGAGGCAAGCATACCATCTCTCCCTGGACCTCCCCACCCTCAGCTTCATGCAAGGGTGGGAAGAACTGAAATGCCCTTATTTTAAGGAAAGGTCACTACAAGAGTCTTCTAGAGTGAGTGGTTTCTGCATTTAAGAAAAGAGAAATACCCAACTTCCAGCAGTTTCCCAACAAGATGTAAAGCATCACTACTTGGATCTCATTAACCACAGTAGGTAAAATCATCCTGGTTTCTTTTTGGATTTGGATAAAAGGAGGATTTCCTTTCCTCCCCTATTAAAAGCCCCTCATCAACCAGGCCCACAAACCATATACTCAACCACAAAAATCAATGGCAGTGAGAGCCTCAACCATTCAGAAAAGTATACCTGGTATATTCGATGCCAGCACCACAAAGCTTACAGCCCAGTCTCAGATAGCATTTGGCATTTTAGCAGTGAGCTCCATCACTGGGTTAACACTGACTAGTGAGACAGCAGACATCAGAACACAGTGGAAGAAGAGCTTAGAGTCAGAAAGATAATGAAGCTCTCTGGGAGTTACTACTGACCCCAGGCAAATTCCTGAACTGGGCTGCAGTTTCCTCCGGCGGTGAAGCTTGGCAAGAAGGTAAAGATGAGGGCATAATTCTCCTGCCACTCTGGTGTATATGGCCTACCACTGTTAGTCATTCCTGAAAACAGATCTCAGGAATAAGACAGCAACTCTTTTATGGGTAAAAGTGGAAATCATATTTTCATCTTTTAGAAGTAACTCAATACAAGGAGAGAAAAAGGCGAAAATCATAGTGCTGCCCAGACAACCTTGGGGCAAGTGGTTGACCCACCAGCCTTAATTTCCAATGTACTGGGGCTGGGGAGATGGCTCAGCGGTTAAGAGCACCGGCTGCTCTTCCAGAGGACCCGGGTTCGATTCCCAGCACCCACATGGCAGCTAACAACTGTCTGTAGTTCCAGTTCCAGGCAAACACCAAGGCAAATAAATAAAGTTAAAAAAAAATTTCCAATGTACTAAAAATGTCTAGCTTCAGTCAAGAAGATGGTTTAGTGAGTAAAAGGCAGTTGTTATCAAACCTGTTAACTGGAGTTTGAACACTGGATCCCACAATGTGGAGGTGGAGAGAGGGAGGGAGGGAGGGAGGGAGGGAGGGAGGGAGGGAGGGAGAGAGAAAGAGAGAGAGAGAACTCACTCACTACTCAAGACTTCTAACCACCAACCTGTATGCACAAGCACAGATTTGTGCGAGCACATTAAAAAAAAAAAATCTAAAATGGGGGGGGAGAGGGTTCTTAAGAACAATCTAGCTAATCAGACCACTGTAATGCTAATGGTACAATCAATACAGAACTCCCAGACAACACCTCCATAGTTAGGGGTTGCTCATCAGCAGTAGCTACTGCCATTTATTAAATTTTTTTCCAATAAAAAGGGGGGAAAGATGAAAGCCATAAACAGCTGTAAAATAAATATTCTCATAACCATAGAGAAGTTTACATTTACCCATTTCATAAATGTGTACTGTGAGCCTGCACTGTGGTAGTTCAGGAACAAGCCTTCACTTCACCGGGACTTCCAGAAAGAAGTGACCAGTTGGGGGAAACAAAAAAACACAAAACAAACAAAAAAAAAAAAAACCAGATCATTTCAGGCAGATTTCAGCTCTGTGAAGAGCCCCAAACAGGACAATGTAGAGTCGATGGACAGGATGAGCATTTAGCTTGGATGCACTGCACTATCCATGATGGTCTTCGGTGGCCAAACAGAGGCACTCTTTGTAAGATAAGTGTGGAATGTGAGCGCACAAAAGTCAGACCTAGGCTTAGCTGCCTCTGAAATTCATCTTTTGTAGCTACAGTATAGAATACAGTACCTCAAGGTCCTCTTCCAGTAATCAGAACCCTAAGGCACTTCGACATCCAAGGGGACACAAATGCCCCAGCCAGCGCAGTCCCCAGACACAACATGACACAACTTTACATCCCTCTCAGCTCCAACAGTCAGGGAGGCGCGTGGCTGGTTCAGAAGTGTCTGAAGGACACAAGGCAATGCCACGGATGACGCCAGAGGCAGCAAACGCCCTCTGGGCTTCTGAAACCCCAAGGGGAGGGTGTTCTTGGTCCCCAGTGTAGCTTGGCGACCTGGCTGCGGAGGCAAGGGAGCAAGGCGCCTGCACCGCCCGGCCCCAGCTCGAGGATGTGGTAAAACCTCCCTCCTGGCCCAATTAAGTAGGTTTCCTGTGCCTCCCGCCCTGGCACGACGCCAGACTGTGCCCGGGACAGCTCCCCCCCCCCCCGAAGGGCATCCTCCCGCACCCGCACGCTGGCTCCCGTACTCCGCTCCTTCTCCCAGTCCATCCGGGCTGGGCTGGGATCTCGAGGGGCGTAGCTCCAAGGTGAGCAGCACCAGGGTGCTTGCACTCTCCCAGAAAATTGGCGCCTACAGTGCCGCCGATCTCTGAATCTCAGGGCTGTCCCGTGGGTCAGGGCTTCCCAGGAGCAGTACAGACATACTCAGGACCCTAGACTGGCATTAAGCCTGAACCTTCCCCGGGCCTCCACTATACCTCAACCCCAGCCCAACGGACGTCCTGCTGCTCACCTGAGCTTTCCGTAAATGGGGACGCTGCTTGGTTCGCGGGTGCAGGCTTCGGAACGGGAAGGACGCAAACCCGGCTTCTCCGACTCCCAGCAAGGCTCAGCCGACGGCAGTTCCAGCACCAGCCGCAGGAGACTGGGGCGCCGAGCGCCACTCGCCGACAGATGGTGGGCGGAAGCCCACGCTGAGCCCGGGCTATCCTGGCGTAGGGGGTCCCGGGTCCTCTACCACTGGCCGGCGTGCAACCCTGCGACCAGTTCTCAGTACTTTGCTGGGAAGTTTAGGGCGCGCGCCGCCGGGCGATTAGCTGGGACGCTGGAGCTAGGGGAGGGAGCTAGGAGGAGGAGCCTGAGTCTTCCCTGGAGGCGGAGCAACATGGGAGGGGGGGTGAGCAGCAGAGTGGCTCCCACTTCCACCAATCAAGAGTCATCTGGGGAAAGGTGGTGGGACGCTGCACTTGGAAGCTGCGGGCGGATTCCGTGACGCCACCCAGGGTTCAGGGCGTGTAGAGGAGCGGAGGGTGGTGGTAGGTGTGGCTGGGCGGGGCAGCAGCTCCAGGCATCCCAGGGCAGTGTGCGCCTAGTGGGCTCACAGTAAATGTTTATTGAATAACTAGAAGGGAGATAAGGTCCGCGCGGGAGGAGCTGTTTTAAGAAGATTACAGGGGCCTAAAGTAGTCTAACAGAGGAGAATCACTTGACCCTGCAAAGCCTGAAGATAAATAATAAGGGGGAAGTTTGTGGCGAGACGGGGTTAGGCACGCGATAACGTGGAGAATTGGTAAGGGAGACTAGGTTCAGACCCTGGGATCCTGGCCTCCAGAAGCAGTTGTGCAGATTGGTGCGGGGCCACAGTGGAGGGGTGAGGGAAGAAGGGTTATTTTGCTATTACAGTCCCTGTACAAGGGCCTGGAAAGAAGAAGCAATGTACTTAGCGATTAAAACGCAGGAGCCTCTGGCTAGACTTTACGGCCCACTTGCTTGAATCCTAGCTTGGATGCCAGCCACTGATAATTAGAGGTCAATTTGAAGACCGCACATGAGTCCAGCGCCTCAGGTGGCGCAGTGGGCAGGGAATGATTAATGTCAGAAACAGATGCGACCCTGCACCTGCGGTAAAGAAAGGCACACAGAACCTACATGTTGGAAAGGAGGCGGACGATAAACCAAAGAGAGTGTGCATATATAATGAAGAAAACGTCGGTGAACTGTTAGCACCCAGATAGGGCCACGCAGAACACTGGAAGGAATGAGTGATGGGAGCGGAAGGAGGAGAGTCTCAGACAGGCTTCCCAAGCAGGTAGGACGCTGCCATTCTCGGTCTAAGGAAGAGCTTTCCCGGCACGCGGAACTGCAGGCGAGATGTATTTAACCTCTTTAAGATCCGCCTGGCCAGCCTCACCGAACAGGGCAGTTTGGGTCTTTTGGCTCACTTGCTGACACTCTAGGCGCTCCAAAATGCCAAGTACTTGCGCCATCCGCCACTGGTGGCACTAGACATTATCAGTCTGACCTCGTATTAAGGTTTCTGAGATGCTTTCCACAACTGTAAAAACCACGTTTCGTTCACAACGTTTGAATATTCGCTTTCTGGAACAATCGCTGATGCAGACTTTCTGGGGCTGTGGCTCTGGCAGGTGGAGGGGGTTGGGGTGTTGCTTGGTTAAGACCTCAGATTTACTAGATGGTGGAGCCATAGTACCCGGTTGGAGATTTCAGTATGAATGACGCGAGGCTTCCTGTACTACCCCAAGCCTAGCGGACTAGCAGCTGAGGAGCAGGCTTGATAATCACGGGGACCACCGAGAAACCAAGGCAACCCTGTCTACGCCCGCTCAGGCCACCTGAGCCACTCTGACTTTTTCTAGAAACTCTTCCTCTAGACACCTTCCCTCCTTTTCTTTTTCTCTTCCCACTTCCAAATCACCATGTCGAGTCCGGATTCGTTTTCCTATAGGAGGCAAGCTTCTTATCCCAAAGGAATATCTTCACTGCAGGGAAATCCAACCTTCGGACTTTGCAGACTTTGGTTATCTCCAAAGTTCATACTCATGATTATACAATTATATATCACTATGTATGTACACACTTACATTGTTTGGAGCCTGATTCATAACTACCTTGAGTCCAACGAGGCTGTAGCCTGTACCAAATGGTCTGGTAGCGAAAGGCTGGACAGACAGCTCTGGTTTTATTGTTCAAACATCTGGTCTTTGGCTTTTTCTTCTGTTTCTTCTGGGCTGCCCGGTTGGTACTGGAGGCAGTTAATGAGACAGGATGAGAAATTTGTTCATATTCAGACTGCCTTGCCTCCCAGAAAGAGGAATCTGAGTGAGTCTCTTCAATTTCACTTCCGCTTCTAAATAAGTTTCCAGGCACTCCCGTTCCTACAAATCAAGAGGGGAAAGATTAAAGTTGAAACCCACGCAGAGTTAATTATCTTGCAAAAGCTCGTTACTGTCCTAAAATTAGTTTTCTCCACAGTCTTATTTTAGCGCAATGATCTGGATGTACCGGAGGATGATCAATGGATCCATAGTAGGTTGCTAGAGTTCTTTTCTCTGAACAGTTGAACAAATACTGTTGATTTTTATAGACGCTCCACCACCGTGGGGGATTTTTTTGCAGTTTACTTAGGGGTGTGTGTGTGTATGTGTGTGTACACGTATGTGTATGTGTCTGTGTGTACATGTGTGCCACTGCATAAATATAGAAGTCAAAGAATAACTTGCAGGAATTGGTTCTGGCCTTCCACCATGTAAGTCCTAGGATCAAACTCATGCTCAATGGCAAGTGTCTTTACCCCCCTGAGCCATCTTGCTGGTCTGGCTGAACGTTTTTAGCCTCTGAAATTCCTCATAGGTGAGCAGGTGCTTGACTGGTTTTGCATGTTTTCAGACTAAAAGAGGCTGGTCATTTGGAGTGTGGGCTTCCAGAATCAGACTCCCAGCTTCTTGTCTTGTCATGGTGACTTCTGGTTAAGCAATCACTTTCCTACTTAGTGAAATGGAAAAAGACATTGAGATATTTTAAAGAGTTTTTTAACCTGAAAACAATTGCCATGTAGACTAAAACAGAGTGCCCATCCTCAGAATGACTGATATTTTGGACCTAACAATTCTTTGTTTTTGGGTAGGGATATCTAGTGCCTATAAACTGCATCTCTACCCTCTACCCACCAGACACAAAGAACTCTGTCCTACCCAGATGTAGCAACCAAAATCTCCAGACATTGTCAAAAGACCCTTGGAGGGCAGAATCAGTTCTGGCTGAAAATTACTGGCTTAGCACATAGTCAATGCCACAGATCAGGAGGCAGCAAAGGTACCTGCTTAGGGATAGGATTCTGGCCAGGAGCCAAGGACACATTTTACCTTCCTAAACCCCATCTGCACAGTGGGAATCTGAATAATACCATCTCTTGAAGTTGTCTAAGAATTATATATAATTGTGTAAGAGCTACAAAAAATAAGCTTCTGGCCTTACTGCTTTCCTGAGGGGAGCAGACATTAGCCCTCATGGCCTCACTGTCTTCCTGTGAGGAGCAGACATTGGCCTTCATGGCCTCAAAAAAAGAAAAAGAGAAGGAAAAGGAAAAGGAAAAGAAAGGTAGGAAGGAAGAAACCATGTCCAAAGCAGTAATGCTAGCCCTATTCCTACTCATCACCCTCCAACACTTTTATGTGAAAAAATGAATTAAAGAATTTTTGTTGCATAGAATCACATTAGGAGCTGTCTTTGAAAAGTGTTAGTAAGCTCATCACAAAAAAAAAAAAGTAGAAGACTCTATCTCTTAACTAAATATAGATCATGCACCACCTTTGTGAAAGAGACCATTCTTAGCAGGCACTTTATGACACACAAAGATGGATCAGAGGGTGTTCTTGCCTTTATTACTTCTTACAGTTACCTCCATAGGGCAGATCAAACATGTATATAAATAACTACAATACAAGCTGCAAACTGGAAACTGTCCTGAGAGAGGCACCAAAAATATGTTCAGAAAAGAAAAAGAGATGAATTATTTTGAGAATTAGAAGCAGAGAGTTACTTCCGGCACAGCTTTGTTGACACTTTTAACTTTTGATTTAAAATTTGTGCACATTACAGTAAAGCTACCCTTGTAAAGGAAGTTGCTATATTGTTAGAGTTCCTGGTTTAGATCCAATTCCTGCTTAATGGACTTAGATAGCATCTGTACTGCTTAAGTTCAAAGTTCATGCTAATTCTAAATGAGTCATTTGTTAAGTCAGATCTTTAACTTTTCTGGAATGTTCTAGTTTGCTCACCTAGAGGAATAACAGCAGAGCTTTCTCCCAAGCATTTGGTAGAACCAGTCTTTTAACCTTGTTATACTGTGGGAATACACATAAAAATGAACATTATAGGGACTAAGGGACAGAATTTCCTTCAGGACTGAACTACCCCAGGGGCACTCTCTGAGAACACACACATCTCATGTTATCTACGGTAAATACTAAGAGCAGCCCACGTGAATTACAGAAAGCATTATTTGCCAGGCACTACCAATCTGAACTGCTGAGGCTGCTGTGGCTCCTGCCACAATCAGAAAGATTTGGCAGAAGTACCAGGACACTCCTTCTGTTGCAAGCCATACCAGCAGAATGTGTGCCTCAGGTTCTGATGTTCTCCTCATTATATCATTTCTAAGCCCACACTCTTCAGGAATGCATCTGGTATATACATTTCAAATCACATCTGCAAATCTAGCTGCAAGAGAGGCTAGGAAATGCAATTGTTCTCTTTCTGGCCTCTGTGTTATCAAAAAGCACATGAGGAGGAAGCTGGATCAGAAACTGAGTGAGTTAGCTAGGGATATAACAGTTGGAAAAGCATTTGCCTAGTATATGCAAGGTCCTAGGTTCAATCTCAGCACTACACGTTGAATGAACCAAGCCATATCACCTTCTACCCTCATATATATGAGAGATTGATAAGAAGGAAAGGGGAAATTTTGTGTGTGGTAGTGATAACATCCACGCGGAGGAGGCTGGAAGACCTCTTTGAAGAGCTGGCTCTCACCTCCCACCTTGTTGAGGCAGGGCCTTTCTTGGTGCTGTGTATTGGAGGCTGGCTGGTTCTTGAGCTTCTAGGCTATCTGTCTCCATCTCCCATCTTGTTATAAGAGTGTTGGGATTATTAATATGGGACAGCACCTGGGCTTTTATGGGGATTTTGGAGCTGGAATTCAGGTTGTCAGGTTTGAGCAGAAAGCACTTTTATCCGAGCTAACCCCCAGGACCAGCTTCTTTCCTCCTCCCTCCCTCCCTCCCTCCCTTCCTCCCTCCCTCAACCTTCCCTTTCTCCCTCCCTCCCTCCCTCCCTCCTTTTCTCTTTCCTTCTTTTCTTCCTTTCTTCAAGGTTCATAGTAAATATATTGGCAGAAAAGAGTTTTTTATATGATACATCCTCTCTGATGAGTTTCATTTTATACTAAGTAACCCAACATGGACCCATAGCACTTTATGAGTCTCCCAAATTCTCATTTCTATATCCACGATTTATTTCCTAGAAAACTATAACAGACCAGGAATTACCTTTATTCTCCTTGTGGGGTGTGAATGAGAATGATTCCTATAGACTCATGTATGTAGACACTTGGTCCCCAGTTGACAGATCATTTGGGAGGCGTGGTGTAGCCAGAAGTTTTCTTGTCCCATCCAGGCCTGTGGGACAAAATCTCTTCCACCCACTGTCCTGTAGTCACTCAAAATTAATTATACAGAGGCTTTAATTAATTACAAAATGTTTGGCCTATGGCTCAGGCTCATTACCAACTAGCTCCTATAACTTAACTCAACCCACATGTTCTGTGGCTTTACCTGTGTTCCATTACATCTTGCTCTCTGGGCACCAGCCTGCAGCATCTGTCTGACTCTGCTCTTCTTCTCCTTTACCTCTGCTTGGATTTCTTGCCTGCCTCTAAGCTGCCTTGCCATCAGCCAAAACAGCTTCTTTATTAACAAATTGTAATAAAGCATATTCACAAGGTACAGAAAGACATCCCTGTTGTATTACATTTCTGGCTGGCCTTTCCTTAAGATTCAGACCCACAGTCCCATAGAAACACACAGATGCTTATATTATTTTTATGCTGATTGACTTAGGGCCCAGATATATAACTTGCTAGCTCCTTCATCTGAACTCAACCCATTTTGTTCAGCCATGTGGCTGGGTACCTTTTCTCACAGCAGCATTCTTTCCTCTGTGTCTGATACCGTCTCTTAGTCTCTGGCATCTGTGTGAGATGTTCCCAAGTTTTCTTAGCCTGATAGCCCCGCCCACACTTCCTGTCTGCCTTTTGGCCAATCAGCTTTTATTAAACCCATAGGCTGGACAACTATTTAAAATGACAGGAAACATAACATAACCCCACTACACATTCCACATCAGTGTGGCCTTGTAAAGAGTTGGTGTGTCACTGGGAGTGAGCTTTGCAGTTTCTAAAGACTTCACCATCCCCAGTATCTGTGTGTGTGTGTGTGTGTGTGTGTGTCCCCTGCTTGTAGATCAAGATGTAAGCTCTAGCTACTATTCCAGTTCCATACCTCCCTGCCTGCCTGCTGCCATACCCCCCACCATGATAGTCATGGACTCCCCCTCTAGACCTGTAAGCCCCAAATAAACTCTTTCTTCTTCTATATTGCCTTGGTCATGGTGTCTTATCACATCAATAGAAAAGTAACCAAGATTTTCATATAAGCTATTCTCTGCTCAAAAAAAAAAAAAAAAAAGCATCTACAAAATCTCTGGTCTCTCCCATGGTTTCCTATCGCTCTCAGAATGAAGACAACAAACTCTGCTGAGTGGCCCTCAGGACTCCACATGGCCAGGCCTCCTCCCACGTCATCTGTACCCCTGCCCCTTCCTCTCTTTCCTGGCCTGCCTCAGCATCTTGTTCTTCCTGACCCAGGTCCTGGTGCATGGTGTTCCCTCTCTCTTCACAGCATGTTCTGTTCCTTCTCTTCCTTTAGTTAGCGGTGATTCATTCCAGGCCACCCTCAGTCATCCCTTCTTCAGGGAAGTTCTCCCACACAGCCTGTCATTGCTTGGGTTGGAACTGAGAGGTTTGTTCTGTCTGAGGGCTGTTTGTTTATGTTGATAGCACCAGCCACAGTTGAGATGATATTTACTGTTTTCCAATCAATTCCTGCCTCCTCACAAACTGTAGATGCCACAGTGAGAACAGCCTTTATGTATTCATCTTCCTGCGCCCACTTCAATAGCTAGTGGCCGTTCAGCCTTGCAATACTTATCCCAAGCATTGAAGGAATCACAGAGAGTGAACATTAACAGCGGCTGCCCACGTCAGGCCTGGTAGACATGTCTGCTCAGGGCCCAGTCCTGGAAAGACCCACACAACCACCTGACAGTAGAAAGAAGTGTCTCCTTTAAAACTACCAAGCTGCCAAGGTAACACATAGTGTGACTCGGGCTGGAGAGACGGGGGCTGGAGAGACAGCTCAGTGGTTGGGAACACTGACTGTTCTTCCTGAAGGACTTGAGTTCAATTCCCAGCATCCACATGACAGCTAACAACTGTCTATAATTCCAAGATCTGACACCCTTACACAGTTATACATGCAGGCAAAACACCAATTCACACAAAATAAAAATAAATATTTAAAAAGACAGCAACAAATTGTGTGACTCTTATTTTATCCATTTTTTTCCTTTAATATATGTCTCAGTTCCTTAGAGTCTCATCAGCTCACCAGGATCTAAAGGAAACTGAAATGGTGACCTTCTTTGTCTGTGCCCATCATGCTAAGGCCCAGGTTCCATGGACATTTCTTTCTACAGGTACATTTGCCTTGTCTTGAAGTGGGTTTTCACCTTTGTGAAGGTCTCTTCATTTTTTCACCGTATTCTTGAGACACTGACCATAGGGGTCCATCAAAAGAAAGTGCTGTGGTCCCTGGTCCCTATAACTTGCACACCATCCACTGCTGACGCCCAGCAACCAGGTGCCATGCTCAGAAGAAATCAGCTCTTCCAGGAAAGAAATTGTGATGTTCCTGCTCTTTAAATGCTTGAAACAATGAAGTGAGCTTTTGGAACTGCAATAGATGTGTCTGTGAAGAGTGTGTTCTTAGTGTAAAACAGCAGTTTACAATCTACGGGTCATGAACACTTTGGGGGGGCACATATCAGATTTCCTGCATCATTTACATTATGACTTGTAACAGTAGCAAAATTGCAGTTACAAAGTAGCAATGAAACAATTTTATGATGGGGGTCACCATGACACATAAGGAACTAACTGTATCAAAGTGTTACAGTCTTATTATGAAGGATGAAAACCACTGATGTAAAGTCTATCAACACCTGGAGTCCTTTTCTTCAAGAAGTGAGGTTTCCTGGTGCTGCTTCTGAAAATACAGTTTCGCTGATATTGCATGCACTTCAGTGCCCACACACAGGGAGTGGTGCACACCTCACCTGGTGCAAGTGTCAGGCTCTCCATAATCTCAGATACTTGGGAGGCTAAGCAGAAAGGACACAAGTTCCAGGCCAATCTGCACAATTTACAAAGACACTGCTCCATGCTAAAGTAAAAATGTCCTGGGAATAATGATTAATAAAAAGATATTCGCTTTCCATGCACAAGACCCTAGTTCAATTCCAAGAACCACTATATGTATAGTTTTCTTGCTGAAAAAAAAAATGCACAGCAAAATATCAATAAAACCAATGAGCAATTGGAGTTAAATAAAATTACCTGTAAAATGTTACCTACTAAAAATCTGTTTCTATGTTCACTGTTTCCTTATAGTATTTTTCTATGTAGCTGTAATTTTAGGATGACTTCATGTCAATAAATTCTGTTTAATTTGATATTATGTAAGTTTTTCTAATTGCTGTTTCATGATTATCAATATAAAATCATGAATTGGCCAAGCTGATCATTGTGAAAACTATTAAAAGCATAAAAATGAGCGCGATGTCAATAAATCATGTGCCACCCTAGAAATAACTGCGTTTTCAATACAAAGAATGAGATTGGAACATTGTTTCTTTCACTTGGTAGTTCCTTCCTAAACAGCTTCAGCTTATACTTTTTACTTCTTTATTAAAATGGTTTTATTATTCTACTTATGTGCAGGAGTGTTTTGTCTGCATGCTTGTGTGCATATTGGGGCACCACTTATATGTCTGGAGTCTGAAGAGGTAGGATGAGGATCCTTTGAAACTGGAGTCACAGATAGTTGTGAGCAGCCATGCAGGAGCTGCACATCAAACCTAGTCCTTGAAAGAGCAGGCAGTACTCTGAAATGCTGAACTATCTCCCCAGCTCCTGCTTCTTTATTTATAATGAAGTCCACAGTAGTTAACTCATAGTTATTAATGGGATTGAAATTAGCAATCCCATCAGCTAAGGTGGGTTCTAAGGAGATATGACAGATCTCTATTTTAATGATCTTCCCACTCATCCCTCTTAGAGAAATTCCAAGAATGAAGTTACAGATTTAGAAGACTGTATCTATAGAGCTAAAATTACTTTCCCAGAGTCTGGCTCCATTGGTTGTGGCGTGGCAATGTGGCAGCATGTGGTCTATCCCATCCTCTCCCACACCATACAGTGAAATATCTAATTATACAGTGAGCTAATGGATGTCAGAATCTCCTATCCTACAAGCCAAAGACTTGTCCTGAGGTTCCAGACCAAGTTATGGTGATGCTTCATTGACCATGATTGGGGCACAGGCCCCTGCATACTCAAAGCAGTTATGAACCAAGACACAATTTCTATGGCAGATGCTAGAGCTTGGATCTGCAAGACAAACAACAAACAAACAAAAAACCCTGGCATTCAAATGGTCGATGCAGAAGGGAGGCAGATGTTCAGTACAAGGCCAATTGTTTACACAGGCTCTCACTGATGCTCACTCAACACTCAGGTATCAGAGGAAGCTTCTCTGCCTCTGGTTCCCAAGATGCTGGCAGATGCCCGCTATGCAAGTAAACCTTCATAAGGGCAACATGCTGAGGTCCACCATTTCTCCCTGCCTATTGTCTCTATAACTCAGTGTACAGCTTGTCTACACACAAAGTCTCTTGATCAGTAAAGTTTGTTCTTGCCTTTTCTTTTAAAACTTTATTTATTTGCCTTGGTGTTTGCCTGGAACTGGAACTACAGACAGTTGTTAGCTGCCATGTGGGTGCTGGGAATCGAATCAAACCCGGGTCCTCTGGAAGAGCAGGTGGTGCTCTTAACCGCTGAGCCATCTCTCCAGCCCCGTTCTTGCCTTTTCAAGAGCAGGCGGAGGAGGTACGTTTTCAAGGTCTTTAAGGTCCTGGCCATGTGTTCACAGCAGGATTCTCAGGGCTTCTTCCAGGGAAATAAAGCAATGTCTTGTTGGGAAACATGTAACTAAGGGAGCTGGTGTGGAAGCCAAAAGTACACCCAAGACATGTTTTGGATGTGTGTGATCCCAAAGACTCACGTGGTGCAAGCCTAGTCTCCAGTGAGCCAATGTCAAAAGGGGCAGAGATTTGAGAAGGGATTCCTGAGAGGTCCTTACATCATTGGGGACACGCCCACTGGAGAGCTAGACAAGCGCTTAAGGACCCTAGTTAGTCCCTAGGTTCTCTTTCTTGCTCAGGCTGGCCACATGCTCACTTCCACTCACTTGTGACATCTATCATCAGTCAGTGAAGCCAGGAATTGAGCCAAATAGACCTCTTCTCTTTATGAATAACATAAGTTATTCATGACATAGTAAGGGACAATACAGTAAGTCAGTGAAATACCAATCAAATAAAAAAATAATCCATCTATTTGTTTGGTCTGTTTCCTCTCTCTAATATTCCAGCTTTTCCCCAGTATCTGGCTCTGAGTTTTCATTAAATACCAACTAGAATTTGTGTTTTAGTACTGACATTGAACTTAGCCTCTCTGAATCTCATTCCATCTTCCCTGTGAAGAACATCAGTAGGACTGCACAGCCAGTACAGGTAAAGGCACTTATCACTAAGTTTGCTGAAGTGAATCCAATGCCTGCAACCACCACGGTGGAAAGAGAATTGCTCCCATTAGTTGATCAGTTGTCTCTAACCTCCACAAGCATGCATGGCACATGCTTACACACACACACACACACACACACACACACAAAAGAATGCCTGTGCTGCCGGTAGAGATGCATATGACACTTAAATGTCAGACTCAGGAAACAAGACGAAGGAGCTGACACTCAGAGCTTGCTGGAGAGTGCCTGCAGGGTTAGGATATCTAACCACTGCTCCATATGTGCCTCTGAGACTCCAACTGGAGGGTGCTGGGCTCCTTTGACCATTCAGTTGGATGGGTCACTTGTACACACAGTGCCCTTCCAAAGAGCTCATAAAAATCTTGTAGATTTATTGGGCACAGTTTGCTTTCTAGATTAAACTGAGGAGTCGGAGACAGAGAGCTGGGAGCCAAGAATACGATGGGACTGGTGGCCCAGCATCTCCTGAGAGCTCTCACAGAGGATAATAGACTTACTGGATGTAATGAACCATCTAACGTCATCCTTCCTGGAACAGAAAGCCTGACTCTGGCTTTCCAGAAACACAGGATACTTAAGAGCCCCCACTCCCTTGACTGTTTCCAAAACATACAGCTAATATGCTGGAAACTCCTTCATCAAATGCTCCTGCTATACAAGCACCAAAGATCTTATCTTTTTCTTTTTATAAACATATGTTCATTACATTTTTCTTTTATCAAGAAAATTTTCATAACTACAATGTAAAAAAAAATAGATATGGATCTAAATGCCAGACAAACAACTCCATCTTCCTGGGTTTAGAATTCCATATTATTTATAGACAATAATAGTGTGAGTTGTAACTAAAAATATTAGGCCTGTATATTCTGTCTCACATGTTGGCTAGGGTACCTTATTCCCATTTTACAGTTGAGAAAGTGAGTCCAGAGAAGTCAAAGTGCCACAGAGATTAGAAAAGGACAGTGTGGATTTGAAACTTCAGCTCCTGGGATCCGAAGCTCGACATGTGAGGAGACCTGGGAAACTAATGATGTTATCTGTGATTTTGCCATTTTTTGATGACTTTGCAGGAGGCCAAAAGTACTACGTATGGGATGTAATTAGCCAGAATCTCTTGCCTGATGGGCTCACATAGTCAAAGGCACTAAATTGTCCTTCATTACCAGAATGATGCTTATTTGGGTGATTATGTATCTACCGCCTCTCTATCTGATTAATGCATTTCTTTCTCTTCTTCCTTCCCTCTCTCTTGTCTTGTTCTGTAGCCCGGGCTTACCTAAAATCTGAGCTCTTCCTGCCTCAGCCTTCCAAGGGCTAGGATTACAGGCCCACTTCACTGCCCCTGACTGAATATTGATTTTTGCTAAACTTACTTTTTTTAATTATTTATATTTTTATTTATTTATTTATTTGCCTTGGTTTTTGCCTGGAACTGGAACTACAGACAGTTGTTAGCTGCCATGTGGGTGCTGGGAATCGAACCCAGGTCCTCTGGAAGAGCAGACGGTGCTCTTAACCACTGAGTCATCTCTCCAGCCCCGCTAAACTTATTTTTTATCCAGGATCTAGTACAGAGGTTGACATATGCAGTGATATATTGTGTATCTAATAAAGTTTGCCTGAAAAATCAGAGGATAGAGCCACCCACATATTTAGCCAAGAAGGCCAGGGAATGGTGATTGTGCCTTTAATCCCAGCACTCAGAGTCTGAGATGCATGAGATCTCTGTGTGTTCAAGTCCAAGCAAAGCCAGGTGGTAGTGGCGGCACCCATCTTTAATCCTAGGACTGGGAAAGCTGAATGAGGAAGTGAGATAGCTAGACAGAGAAAGAGAGGGAGTTCAGCCTTTCACCTGGGACCCCACCCCCACCCCCATCCCCACCCCTTTCACCTGAGGACATTCAGTCTGAGGATTCCTAAGGAGTAGCTGGGTGAGATTGACGGTGGCTTGTTTCTCTGTCTCTGTGATCTTTCAGCTTTTCCCGAATGTCTGGCTCTGAGTTTTTTATTATAAGACCAAGAAGAAATCATGCAATAAACATACACAAAGTTCTCAAACATAATTTGATTAAAGAACAGGTGAGTAGACTGGGCTCAGTGAAAGGGAAAGTGTCAGCTCCAGATCTTCAAGACCAACTTCCCAGATCTAGTTTGAAGCACAGAGGAGATTTATTTTCGCCAGAGACACAGAGGACAAGGAATAAGAGACACAGGAAACAGAGGATGACGGGAAGGGAGCAAAGGAAAGAGGGCATGGATATTTGCCCCAGAAGGAAAAGAACTGCCTCTGGATGGAGAAGACACTGACAGGTCACATGGGCAAACGGCGGTTCCTAAAGGGAAAATGGGAAACCTCACGTTAGGATGAGGTGTTAGTTTTTTTTTTTTTTTTTTTTTTTTTTTTTTTTTTTTTTTA
>PVIH01026468.1:0-18720 GCA_004025045.1 Sigmodon hispidus | reverse complement strand
CTGTGCAGCCAGTTTTAAGCTCAAGTCCTTCACTCAGCTAATGCCGCGTGGGCCTTCACCATAGGGCCACGCACACGGAAGCAAGCTAGTCAATTCAGCACATCCCATGGATGGAGTTAATTATTACTAGAAGCATTCGCCATCAGGAAGGCGGGGAACAGGAGCCAGCACCATCTTTAAGGTGCGGCAGCTCCCAACAGTTTCCTGTCATAATATCTCCTAAAATGTCAAAAGCTACACCCATGTCTCATCACCATGACTTTTTAAAAATTAGCTGAGCAAGGATAACAACAATATGACAATAGATATGATATTCTGAACTGGAAGATTTCCAGAGACCTCAACCATAGATGAAGCACTATTGACAACTAAAGAATGCTTAAAGCAGGAGAAATGCTCTTCCTCAGGGAAGAGTATGATAATTAGTTATATACTACCAAATGGTTACCCCTGTAAACATATGTATAAGTATCATTATAAAGACTGAGCAGGTTTTGTTTAGAATCACACACACACATTATGCATATAATAATATACATAAAACAAAAATTAATAAAATGTCCCTGAATTTGAAAGGATCAAGAATGGTTTATAGAAGGACTTACACATTGAAAAGAGGAGATTAATTTTATAATTATATTAATCTCAAAAATTAAAGAAACTTTTAAAGGTAAAATGATTATCAATTGTCACTGCAATAGATATATTTTTAAATAATACAAGTCCAATGTACTTATTGTGATGTTGAGAAATATGAATAATACATTGTCATTGGGAATTGACCAAATCCATTTAGGAAACAAATTAGAGGTAGTGAAGAAATAAACAGAGTGTTTACTTTGAATGATTAATCACAATTTAAGAAATACATTCCAAAGGTCTAAAGTTGTAACATTATTCAAAATTAAATTTATAAAAACAATTTTCTTTTATTTATTGTCATAATTTTTAAATTAATGAAAAGATAACAGTTGTCTTATAGAAGTGATTAAATGAACTATAATGCATGTTCACATAGAATGACTACATGATACAGCTGTAACTAAATTTGAAATACCTCTTTAAACTGTTGTGATTTGTTTGACGGGACATAGTGCTATGCAAATAAACCAAAAGGACATCATATGTTTGTAGGGCAACACCTTTGCCTTAAAGTCAATATGTCTAAAACAGACTTATATATTTCCCTACTATATTTTTATTTTTCATATAATATTGAAATTAACTCAGATTTATGTAACATTCATTTCAAAACATTGGCTTATAATAACACTTAGGTATCATAGCGATCTAACAATGCTCTGGAAGTGATATTGCAAGTAGTAGAAGTGTGAGGAGTGCATACACATGTACACAAACACCCACCTCTGTTTCTATAAAAAGCACTTCTGTATCATACTATTTGTCAATCCCTCAGGAAATGATGCTCTTGGGTCTCACTTACCCCAAGGACTCTTCATTCTTGTGATATTTTCCTGTAGGACACTAGGAAATAAATCCACCATGGTCTCATAAGACAGTAAATTTTTATACAGTTCTCTATGTCACAATTAGTAAGGTTTATAATACCTCACAGGTGAACTGCATTGAACTGTAGAACAGAGGGTGATGTGGTTTGTTTTTATATCCAAATTGAATAGATTGATTTAAAATAATAAGTATAAAGAACATTTACTCAGTCATGTATTTTGACACAGAATGAGGCGCTAAGGGAGGAGAAGGATCATCGATGCTCTCTGTACACAAGGATGATGGGCTGTGGCATGTGCAGAAAGCTTGCTCAAATCTGCACATGCAACTTATTGACAGAGCTGCAGAACAGTCAAAAGGTTAGTGCTTTACCATTCACATTTGACTTGTAGATGGTGATAAAATATGAGTAATCAATACAACCCTTATTGAAAATGAAAGTTTGATTTTTAAAAAAATATTCTATGACATTATTTATTAGTTTCTGTATTTTATTTTGTAGGTTTGTTTCACCATAGGAAGATAAGGTAATGTGGTTTTTGAGATAGGACAAATCACTAGCTTGTTGGGATGAAATTACATTACATGATTATGCATTTGCTTCAGTGTTGTGATTCAGATGGCTTACATAAACAGGAACATTAAGTTTTTCATTCAAGAACTTTATGAATTAAAAGATATGATGTATTTTCAATGAAAACATGTTTAAACTATTAGTATTTTTTGATTTACTCAGGTCTGTCTAAAATTTTGTTTAAAGACCACTGGCAGTATAAATGGGAAGGCATCTTATTTTCCAATTCAGTTTACTTCTTTGTAATTTTATGCATTCAGCAGTTAAAAATTAATTTATGTATTAAAGGTTGAAAAATTAGAACTATTTTTATTAATATTTTCAAAATTGGAAATATGATCTTAGAGTGTTCATTTTAAATTGATTTGACTATTTTGTTGTAATAGCAAAATCAGCCAAGGAATAGGTTTTCCTTGAATGTTTTACTATATTTCTCTTAATTTAACACAAAGTTAATCAATATTTGACAGCTATGCTTGAAAGTAACTACACTGCAGGAAGGTTTTACATAAACACAAATAGGAAAGAGTAACTAAAGCAAGGATCAGCCCTGCAAACTAAATCTTATTAGAAGGAACATTTGTCACTTAGCTTTTAGTAAGAAGATTTAAAAGTTAATTCAAAAACTTTTATGTAACTGAATTTTTAAAGCTATGATTTCTGAAAATAGTCACTTTTTCTTTGACCTTTTGATATAAACACAAACTTTAATAAATTGTTAAAGTCATTTTACCCATGTATAGAATATTTAAAAGATTGGTGTTATATGCATAATTATTACTGAAATCAAGAATTTTATTTAATTGAAGTTGACACGATATTTTAATATTTTTACTTTGATAAAGATATTTATATATTCAAAATTCATCACATCAGCAGTCCCACTACTAACTGTGAGCTTAATGCATGTAATGATGTAATCTCCTCCTTTTTTCTAGATTCTCTTTTTCTAGCTTAAAAATATTTTATGTTCTTGTAATTATAAAATAGTCAAAGAGGTAGGCATTAGTAATAGAAACATTTAACATACATGTTATGTAATGTTTCTCAATTTTATTACTATGTGCACATTTACAGATATAGCTTTGTTTTAATTTTTCCAAATATCATTTCATCTATAATTTATTTCTCACCTTCCATGCCTTTTTCTTTTTCTTAACATTTTCTTTATCATAACACAAAGGAAGTTTTTTATTTCTATCTATTATATCTAATAGATATAGACATATAGATAGATATAAAATATATTTAATAATATATTATTGTATTCTATCTATCATACTATATCTATTATATGTCTTTGTTAAATACTACATGTTTTTAAGTTTTTTAATTAGAAAATCAACTATTTCTATTACCTGTATCATCATTAAAACAATTAATAATAAAATGTGCTGTGCCATCAAAGGGAAGTGTTGAAAAAAAAACACAAGGATAAAATATTTTAAAAGATATATTATTAAAATTATTCTCCTTGTGTTTCTACTAACTATGTGGAACACTATATCATAAACTCCAAAAGAAATTATGAGTTGGGACAAGGTCATTCTAGTCCAATTTTTTTCTTAGTATTGATTGGCTTGTGCAAGACCCTGGGTTGAGCTTGAAACAGAAAGCAGCTAACTAGTATATTGAACATATGGATTATTGACTTAGTCTAGGTATGTTTTTGTATATATGTTCTTTATTTACAGGACAGCATATCCTTTTAATTTGAAATTCTAGAACTTACAATGGAATACATTTTAAAATTTTATGAAATAAAAGTTTAATTAGTTTGTATTTATAATATTTAGATAGTCTTTTATGACTGAGTTATAACTGAATGAAATTGAACTGTTTGAAACAAAATTTATTTTGATATAAATTTATATTGTAGAACCACTTTGGAACAAAAATGAAAATATTCTTATAAATCAGTTAATCAATAACTTGAAGTTATTACTATAGGATTTTATATTTCAATTGTCTAGTAATTATTCATTTGGTTTGAATACTTTTGAATTACATAGTTCTAACTTGGAAGGTTATGAAAACTACATAATTTCTAGAAAAATTTTCCAATATTATAACATGGAAGTGGTCTCTTCTATATGAGTACTTTATGCTGTCAATGATTTACATGTTGGCTCCTTGTACAGATAGTAACCCTTTAATGTGAAAGACTGTATTTTTCTATTTGTACATTCATAGAAATTTATCATTCATTTAAATTCAATGCAGCAAATAGCAATGAATGGATAAGATTGGATCTCCATTTTCAGGAAGTGCCTAATCTAACATAAGATTCAAATGTTAAGTGCATAACTTATTGTACAGAAGCACAATAGATGTAGGACTGTGGTTCAATATGTATACCAAAGATGAGGAAACATAATTACTCAGCTGAATCTTGAAAAAATTGGTTGAATGTAGAAACTACAGTTGAGTAAATACATACTGGCTATACAAAATAGTGTGAACTCAAAAAAGATTTTCCTGGGATAGTGCCTGGAGGTGAAAAAGTAGTTATTGGGCAGGTGTATGTATAGACCTTTGTCACTTTGCTGCTGTGTGACTAGCATGAGTGTTTCTGTAGATCAGTACTTCTCATAGTGTTTGATAGGCAAACAAATGGGTAGTGGATAAAACTTTATCAAATTCTACTTCCAAGTATCCTGTTGTGTTGAGTTTATAAGACAGGGATACACTAGAAGATGTATAAAGTTGTGTTAAAAATTTTTACTTAGTTTTTTTTTCCAAATTTGTCTACAAAACAAACTGTTCCCGCAAAACATACTACCATCCTGTGGACACACTTTATTTAGGAAGCATTATTGTTCACAAGTGGTAGGTTAAAAGACTGTGTGCTTTGTTCTTCAGTGTGAAAGTTAATAACAAAACAAGGTTCTTTTGGATTATTTTAGATGTTTTATTGGAAAGTCTTTTTCCAAGTTCTCAATATAATCTGAATACTTTTTATGTTTCCTCACAATTTGACCCTGTGTACAGCATGATGAAAGCATTCAAAGGCACGTAGAGCAGATTGAACAGAGGAAAGAAACGGCTGCTGAATTAAGCAGTGACCAACATGGAAATCCTGATTATGCCCTTAAACTGACGCCGTTTGAAAGAAAGAAACAGTGCTCTCTTCACAACGTCCTGGTAGGTGGCTGTCACTAATAATAGTCTGCTGATATAATTTTTTCACTAAAATTGATTAAAACGCTTTCAACCTATTAAATTATGTATGTGTTCTTAAATATCAAATTAAGAGCGCTTCTACTGGGCAATTTGGTTCTACTTTATAAGATTTAAATTCCAAGTTTGTGGTTTCTCTAATAAGTAAAAAAATTAAAGAACTGAAACTAAACTTATGTGATAATATATTTTAGAATGCTTAAAATAAAGCTTTATTCATACAAAGATAAAAATTATGCATTGTTCAAACATATGCAACTGTAAGACAAGAGGTGGTTGGAATACTTATCTGAAACACCTTTTCTAATGGTATCACACACACTAATTATCAATCTTATTTTTTCTGATAGACCTATTATTCCCATTAAATCCTACTTGATTTAAGCCAGAAGGCAGTAATAAGAAGCCATTCTGGAGAGACAGTGCTTATTGTGAGTTTAGTTGATAACACAGCCTTGATCAAACTCAGCACAGAAGACGCTTATTTTACATTAATGTATGACATATCTCTTCTATAATAATGCCTTCTTAGGAATATCATGCTGGTTCATATATTTCTAATTTTGTAGTTACTGGGGCCAATAAAAATAAAGTAACTTTTCTAGAATACTAAATCAATTAATATTGAGTTGGCAATTAACTTCCAATACTAAAAAATTAAATTTTGAGTAGGATTTAGAATAAGAATTTGAATAAAGGACCACAGATAAACACAAATGTAGCAAACAAGCATTTGAAATGACCTGTAAATGGGCAAATAGTCTGCACACAACTCCACACAAAAATCTCAGAGCTCTGACAATCAATGGTAATATGGTAGAGGACATGTTCAAAGAGTGACTTCCATATTAATTTTGAAAATATTTGTGGATTTATCAAACTTAGGAAAACAGATTTTTTTATAAAAAAATTAAAATAAAAATATAGATATATTTCCTGAGTGTGAAATTGGTTTGTTATTTCCTGTAGATTTGCTAAGAAATAAGAGAAATGAGGAACCAAACTGTGGAGATAGTGTTCATTTTGCTTGGACTGACAGGTGATCCTCAGCTACAAATTCTGATTTTCATGTTTCTGTTTATCAATTACATTTGAGCCTAATGGGGAACTTAGTGATCATCCTCCTCACCTTGCTGGATCTCCACCTCAAGACACCAATGTAGTTCTTCCTTCGGAATTTCTCCTTATAAATGACATTCACCACAGTGTGCATACCCAGGTTCCTGACCAGCATTCTCTCAGGGGACAGAACAATTACCTACAATGCTTGTGCTGCTCAATTATTCTTCTTCTTTCTGTTACTAATCACAGAGTTCTACCTCCTGGCTGCCATGTTCTATGATCACTATGTAGCCATCTGCAGACCACTGCATTACCCCATCATCATGAACAGCAAACTGTGTCACATACTGGTCATTAGCTCTTGGGTGACCGGGTTCTTAGTCATCTTCCCCTCTTTGCTCTTGGGACTCAAACTGGATTTCTGTGCTTCCAAAACAATAGATCACTTCCTGTGTGACACTTCTCCTGTCCTCCAGCTGTCTTGCACAGACACACATTTCATAGAATGGATGGCTTTTGCCTTAGCTGTGATGACACTTGTCATCACCTTGGTCTTAGTGATCCTCTCCTACACACTCATCATCAAAACCATCCTAAAGTTCCCTTCAGCTCAACAACGGAAAAAGGCCTTTTCCACCTGCTCCTCACACATGGTTGTTGTCTCCATTACCTATGGGAGTTGTATCTTCATGTATGTTAAAACATCAGCCCAGGAAAGAGTTACTTTAAATAAAGGTGTAGCTGTGCTCAACACTTCTGTGGCGCCTTTGCTAAACCGTTTCATCTACACACTAAGTAACAAGCAAGTTAAGGAAGCTTTCAAACATGTGTTTCTTAGATTTTTTTCTTTTAAAAACCATGGGACAAGATTTAGACACAAATAATATCTTGTGGAAATATGAAAAATTCTCAACTGTTTTATTTGTGATCTAATCCAATTCACTTATAGAGTGTTTTGGTTACTTGTCTCCTAAGTCTTTCTGAGTGTTTCTGCATTTTTTCTTTTAGTGTATCTTCCTGAGAAGATTAAAATGCTTTCCCAAAATTAGAATATTAAATTATGTTTATAGATTAATACTCATAAATGTTTATATGCTGAATGTTTATTAACTTAAATTTACTAGATTTAACAAGTTAAGCTTATTTGCATGGATTACATTGTAAGAAATGCATATAGAAAATGATTATAATGTAAAATAATTGGAATTGTCATAGCAGATTGAAAATTTAATACTTTGAAACTATAGGAAGAAAACATCACTTCCAGTGATGCCTGAATAAGGAAAACTGTTAAGTGGTATAAAATAAGCCAAGAATGTAGAACTCTGTTTTAAAAGTTTTTTGGAAAAGTATGCTGAATATATGCGATTTTGTTAATTTAATTTGATGATATTTTGCTTAAAATAATTAAACTATGAGCTTTATACTTGATTTATGATTTTTGGATGTTGAATGTGATGATAACCAAAGGAAGACATTCTATTTATTCTTTATCTGTACCTCAATTTGAAGATATTTTTATTAAACTAAAATCAGGAGATAAGAATTAGATTATGTCAATTTTAACACATTTAATTATGTATTTTATTACACTACTGTAAAATATTTTTAAACTTGTGTAGTTGTCAGTATATGCCTATTCTTGTGGGCTAGCCCCGGCACTAAGAAAAGCAGGCTCTGCTCATTGCCTAGATAGCACAGTAAAAGCTGTTCCTGTTGTCTGAAGTGTGGGTGACTCTGCCAGATGTTTCAAGTATGGAAGAACTGTCCTCATTAATCATCTTAATTGTGACAACATGTGTGGAAAGTGATGCTCTTCCCCTAGTCCTGTTCATCAATGCCTGAGACAGGTGGAGGGGCTAGTCCTGAGGTCATAAGTGTATGATGGCTGTCCCTGCCCCTCACTAAGCACAGCACTCAGAACAGTTGCCCCTGCATTTTGTCTGTGCAACAAAGAGCTGGCTCTGATGGTGTAGGTGGGGGAGAGCTGACCCTGGGGGGCATTAGAGCAGTAGAACTGGCCCCACTCACCCCTTCATCATTTCTGCAAGGATGAATTAGCTGGAGCAATGCTCGAGAGCTCACCCTGGTGGTGAGGACAAGGAAAAACTGGCAGGCTGATCAATCCTGCAGCTGCCCAGGCTCAGCACTGTGGTTATGACTTGGCCAACACCAACATCCACCCCATCTATGATCTGATGGAATATGTGAAGGGATTTGACGCACGAACCCAAAACTCATTATCTCCAAAATACAGGGCAACAACAGCATATCCAAGAAGAGCTTCATTGAGATTCTGGCATCTATGGTATAGTAGCAACCAGAGGCCTCAAATTAGAGCAATGACTCCACAATGAACACTTGCAAATAAAGATATACAAGCAAAGGTGTTTATTTTATGATTCACTGTGTCACACAATAGCTTCCTTCCATAATTAAATTTTTATATTTTCCTTTTTTCATTCTTTTTTCTTAAATTTTGTTTTATTTGGGGTAGGGTATAGGGGCAGAGAGTAGATATGAAGGGACAGGGAAATGAATGGGATCAACATACATGATGTGAAAGACACACTGGATAAAAAAGATATAAAAACCCCAGAAAACTAAAACAAATTATGTAAGGATATAAATAAAAGTATTAAAGACTTGAAATTGCATATAGAGTCAGTAAAAAACAACAACAACAACAAACCGAACTCATGGTGTTCTAGAAATAAAAAATGTGGAAATTTAAACAGGAACTACAAAGGCAAACTTTATCAACAGAATGAAGATAAGAGAGAAAGTCAGATGATATAATGCAAGTTTTTCTGGAAACATCTGTTTTCCTTTCAAATCTGTTTGCTGTTGTTCTTGTAATTTGCATGGCTTTATATCATAAGTGTGGGTATGAATCTGAGAGAACTGATAACTGAGTTTGATGGGGTGCATGATATAAAAATCACCAAATAATAAATATATATAAAAAATAAAAATAAGTGAAAAAATATTGTATATTTTAGATGTTATAAATAATTTTTCTGATATCTTTAAAACAGAAGAAATTGCCATAAAATGCCATGCAAGTCATGAACATGTAACAAATTTTTATATTTAATGATGAATATCCATGGGAAAGAATTTTCTTATAGGGATACCATTATCATAATATTTTATTTACTTTATTTGGTTCTATTAATGCTGTATTTTTCTGCATGAAAATATTAGCACCTTAAATAATGTATACTTTGAGAAGTGCTATTAAAACCTACTAGAGATCAAAATAAAAAACAGCAAATTTATTTTTCATGTTTATAGTAGAGGACATTCATCTGACCCGTGATGTGAAACTCATTTATCAGTCTTCTATAGAATATTCCTCAACATGACTTTTCTCAGTTATCCACTATTCTCACATGTAGTTTTAAGAAGCTCTAATAATTATTCTTTGCAGTCTGACTCTCCCAAATCATGGAAGCATAGGTTCCCACATACATGTAACAAGATCATGATAAAAATATTAGATTTATAAATTTCTGTTCTTTTTTTTAATAAAAGCATATTCATGACAAATATGTAGGCAATGATGCCACTCAAATACAAACTGATGACAAATAGATGTCCAACTGTTTGGAAAGCAGCAGAGGGAAAACAACACTGACCAGTGTTACTAGAACTAACAATGATGTCAGGTTGCCACAAATTAAATGATTCTATCACTAGCAGATGTCCTCATGGGCTCAGACATGTTGCTCAGGCCTGTAGGTTTTCAGTCTTGAAGTCCTCTCAAGACTTCTGGGTTGGACACAGGCAATTACTGCTGACTGATCAATCCTCAAAATGTAGTTAATTGAATTTATGTTTCCTCCAGATTATTCACATGTTTTGAAAACAATTTGTTAGTATTTTTTTATTTTTGAGAGATCAGCTATACATTTTCCATTTTGATTTCTGATTTTTATTATTTGATAGAAGAAAAGCAATTTATATATAAAATTTCATAAGATTGTCTTATTGAAAGATTCTCACTAAATGAGCTTTCATACAAACTCAATAAAAACATGCAAACTTTTTTGTAAGCAAGCTTTTCTGCAAACATGCTTCTTTCTAAAATGTACCTATTTGAGATTTCAACATATTTGGAAATATTTTTGATAAGCTTTATTAAGAAAAGTGTAATAAATCTAGAAGGAGGGGTTGTAATTATGATGGAAAGCAACATTCCTAAAATAGACACACCAAGTGAAAGGAGCATTAATGGCCAAATCAACTGTCACACAATTAAAAATTCTAAAAATAAGTTCTAAAACAAATAGGACTTCACACATACAATTATGGAATTTATGTAAATGGAATTTAAGATTAATAATGTTAGGAAAAATCAACTATTTGAAAGATATTTTATTTGACCTCGAGAATAAAACCGATTGAATACAGAGACTGAAGGGATGAAAATAAACTAGCTAATATAAAAAGATGTGTGAATTTCTTCTTTATTTAGGTTAAAGAAAGATATCTGACTACTCAAACGCCAAGAAGGAATATAGAAACATAATTTTGACTACATAAAAATAACAGTTTTCTATAAAACAGAAGATCTCAAAATCAACTGGTGATTCACAGATAGTGGAGAAAATTTATGCCAGTTATAACAGATAGAAAATGAATACAACTGGAATATAAATATTAAAATATGTGAACAAATAAATAAAAGGCGAATAAGCAAATATAAGCAAGTCATGATTGTAAACCTGAGGATGACTAATAGAAATTTTTTATATGTAAAATGATGTTCAATCCACAAATAACTGATAAGAGACAAGTAACCTGATTCTCAAAGATGACAGAAATATTTGTTTTCTTAATTATAAATGATAGATCTAGTGTTGAGGACATTGAAGTATTAGAACTCTAACGCATTGTGTTTGGGAATTGACTGAATCCATGTAGACAATTTAGTAGTAGCTAATGAAAAGTATACAGATTGCTTTGAATTCCGTAATTCTACTTTAGGAATTTATTTTAAGAAACTAAAGTTATGAAAACATATATACAAGAATTATTTTTTTGGGATATATCTATCTAATATTTATATTTATACTAATTCTTAAAATAAAACCTCTGAGCTTATATATGAAAGCAATTAAGTGTCTATGATACATATTCAAAGGAAAGACCACTCAATATAGCTATAACAAAATTTGAAATATTTCAATGAACTGATTTGTCTCTCACACATACATTTTTTAAGCATATAAACCATGAGGAGTGCTGTAGTGCAACAGATGCCTTTTGAGATCAGTTGTTCTACAACAGCCTTATTTTTAAGGATCTTACTCTGTATCTTCACTCTGCTGGTCTGGAACTCACAATGTAGACCAAATTTGCCTTGGACTATATAGAGCTACCTGCCTCTGCTTTCTGAATGCTGAGATTAAAGGTGAACACTAAAAACATTTGATTATTTTCACCTAATAATCTGACATTTCAAAACCACCCAAAATAAACACAAAATTATGTAATTATAATTCAAAATGTAAATATGTTATAACATTAAAATATCTTTACAATCCATTATCAATAATCTGGAAGCAATGATTTATTTTTAAAAAGGAAAAAGGTACAGCCATTTGTATGTGTCTGTAAATGTGTGCATATGCATGCTTGGTTAGAGGTTTATTTTTATAAAAAGTACTTTTGTATCATATAATTCTACAGTCACTTAGGAAAGATGTTTAAAAATCAAAGTTACCCTGAGAATTCTTGTTCTTGTGAGATTTTCATGTAGACACTAGGAAAAAAATTCTCTGTGGGTCTCATGAGATGAGTAATTTTCACAGTATGTTTTATGTCACATTCAGCAAGGTTTATAAGAGTTGAACTGCAATGAATTGTAGACTAGAGAGTGATCTGGTAGACTTTCATTTAAATGTGAGATAAACTAGTCAAAAAATATTTTTAGAAAACATTTTTAAGCATGTATTTAGGGTAGAATGAAGTACATTTGGAGAAAGAGGAACCATCTGTGCTTGTATTCTCAAGGATGATGACCTGTATTGAAGTGCAGAAAGGCTGCTCATATTTGTGCATGGAGGTTATCAAGAAAACTGCTGAACAGTAAAAGGGTTAGTGTGTTTACCATTTATATTGTTTTTGTGAATATTTGTGCAACATTATTAGTCAATCCTCATGTAAAGTGGAAAAGAACTTTGAAATCTTAATACTCTGTAACATTTCAGCTAAAAAATGAATACAATTGCATTTACTAGTTTATGTTATTTTATTCTGCAGGGAGTTTTTTAACCATGAGGATTCATGGTTTGATGTAATGAAATTTTTATATCGTGGTATATTTGTTTCAGTGTTGTTGTTGGAATAATTTTAAAAATTGGAAACATTTATATGCACTTGCAAGAAAGATTTTCTTCATACAATAGTTTTATAAATTCTCAGAAATGACAAATGAGAAAAATAAAGACATTGTTTTTGGAAACAAATACATTTGAATTATCACTGTCCTTTGATTTACTCTGATTTACCTGCCTAGAATATTGACTTCTTTTGATTCCCTTTTATGGTATGATGTAGCAATTATTTTAATTGAAAAATAGATTCTTTTCTCATATAATACATTCTGACCACAATTTCCCCTCCCTCCTTTCCTTCTAGATTCCCCTCAATACCTTTTCCCCCCAGATATACTCCCCCTCTATTTCCCCTCAGAAAGGGTCAGGACTCCAAGAGACAACAGATATGACAAAACAAGATGCAATAAGAAAAATCAAAAGCCCTCATATTGAGGATAAACAAGAAAACCCAATAGAAGGAAAGGGGTCTCAAAAGAAGAAAAATGTGTCTGAGATACACCTGCTCCCTCAGTTACTATTATATGTATCAGATATGATCTTCTAAAAATTTTTCTCACTAAAATTGAAAACATGCCTCAGTTTGTTTTACTTCATATTTTCATATTTCCTGGCTTTCCTGTTATTCCAAATGAAATTGAGTATTGTTCTTTCAAGGTCCAAAAAATATTGTGTTGGAATTTTGATGGGCAGTGCATTGAATCTGTAGATTGCCTTTGGTAGAATTGCCATTTTTACTATGTTGATCCTACCTATCCAGGAACATGGGAGAGCTTTCCATTTTCTGACATCCTCTTCAATTTCTTTCTTCAATGATTTAAAATTTTTGTCAAGAAGGTCTGTTACTTCTTTGGTTATATTTATTCCAAGGTATTTAATACTATTTGCAGCTATTATAAAGGGTGATGTTTCCCTTATTTCTTTTTCAGCTCTTCTATCTTTAGTGTATAGAATGGCTACTGATTTCTTTGAGTTTATCTTGTATTCTGCTGCATTGCTGAAGGTGTTTATCAGCCGTAGCAGTTCCTTGGAAGAATTTTGTGGATCACTTATGTATACAATCATATCGTCTGCAAATAGAGATAGTTTCACTTCTTCTTTTCCAATTTCTATGCCCTTAATCTCCTTTTGTTCTCTTATTGCTTTAGCTAAAACTTCAAGAACTATATTGAATAGATAAGGGGAGAGAGGACATCCTGGTCTAGTTCCTGATTTTAGTGGGATTGCTTTGAGTTTTTCTCCATTAAGTTTGAAAGTGGCTGTCGGCTTCTTGTAAATCACGTTTATTATATTTAGATATTCTCCCATTATTCCTGATCTCTCCAGGGCTTTAATCATAAAAGAGTGTTGGATTTTATCAAAGGCTTTTTCAGCATCTAAGGATATGATCATGTGGTTTTGTTCCTTTAGATTGTTTATATGATGGATAACGTTTATGGTTTTTCATCTGTTAAACCAGCCCTGCATTTCTGTAATGAAGCCTACTTGGTCGTGGTGGATAATATTTTTTATACATTGTTGTAAACGGTTTGCTAAAATTTTGTTGAGCATTTTAGCACCAATATTCATGAGGGAGTTTGATCTGTATTTCCCCTTCTTTGTTGTGTCTTTGAGTGGCGTGGGTATTAGTGTAGTTGTCACCTCATAAAAGGAATTTGACAATATTCCTTCAGTTTCTACTATTTGAAATAGCTTGAAGAGTAACGGTAGTAATTCTTCTTTGAATGTCTGGTAGAATGAGGCACTGAAACCATTTGGACCAGGGCTTTTTTTGGGGGGGAGGCTTTTTTTTTTTAAAAAAGTAGGGGAAATTTTATTTTATTTTATTTTATTTTTTTGTTTTGTTTTAGATATAATACTTTTTTTTCTTCTTTATTTTGTATTTATCAAAAAAAACAGTAAAAAGAATTTAAAATGTGGAAGAGTTAACAATAACTATACAGAGGATAAGAATCATAAGCATGGCTTATCAAGGGTGGAAATACAAATAAGATTGCTACACATATATTTTCTTTGTGTTCAGCTTTCCCTCTGAATTTTTTTTCCATCCTTGTATATCCTTATTCAAGGTCTCTTCCCCCTCCCACCACATCTGGTCATTTTTCTTCTCTGCAACTCCCCATCCACTCCCTGGGCAGGGAGCAGACAGTCCTATGGTCCCACTGACCCAATAATGCTTGGATCAGTCTCCACTCCTGGCCAAATCCAGTTCTGTCCCCCCTCCCTCAAGAGTGAGTCAGGTGCTCCTATAGTTGGACTGGGGTTTGAAGGGTCAGTCCAGGGTGTTTCTGATCCCAAGCTGTTCGGTGGTTGTGGTTTGCCGCTTGGTCATGTTTGGCTTTTTTTCTTGTTTGTTTGTTTAGAGACCACTAGTGAGTGAGTACATCCCCTGCTTATCTCTCTGAGTTTGTGATACTTCGCTCAGGAGGATATTCTCCAAATCCATCCATTTGCCTGTGAATTTTAGGATATCATTTTTTCTTACTGCCGAGTAGTATTCCATTGTGTAGATGTACCACAGTTTGCTAATCCATTCTTCAGTTGAGGGGCATCTGGGTTGTTTCCAGGTTCTTGCTATTACAAATAATGCTGCTATGAACATAGTTGAGCTAATACCTTTGGAGTGTGAATGTGCCTCTTTAAGGACCCAGCAATATCACTTTTGGGGGAGGCTTTTAATGACAGCTTCAATTTCCTTAATGGTTATAGGCCTGTTTAGGTAATTCATCTGATCTTCATTTAATTTGGGTAGATGGCACCTGTCCAGAAAGCTGTCCATTTCTTCTAGTTTTTCCATTTTTGTGGAATACAGATTTTCAAAATATGACCTGATAATTCTCTGTATTTCCTGGGGTTCTGTTGTTATGTCCCCCTTTTCATTTCTGATTTCGTTGATTTGGACACACTCTCTCTCCTTTTTGATTAGTTTGGATAAGGGCTTATCTATCTTGTTGACTTTCCCAAAGAACCAACTCTTAGATTCATTGATTCTTTGTATTATTCTTTTTGTTTCAATTGTATTGATTTCAGCTCTAAGTTTGATTATTTCCTGCCATCTACCTCTTCTAGGTGAGTTCGCTTCTAATTGTTCTAAGGCTTTCAGCTGCACTATTAGTTCTCTAGTGAAGGTATTTTCCTTGGATGTTTTCCTAAATCTTATTAGAAGAAATGTGTGTAACTTGACTTTTAATAACAATTCTTTTTTTCAAAGCTTGTACAAAGCTTTGATGTAACTGAATTGTCAGAGCTATGTCTTTTGAAAACATCTCTCTTCATTTTACATCCTGTTTCAAACACAAACTGAACATATTTTTTATATTTAAGGTCATCTAAACCATGCAGTGTATATAGAATATTGATAACAGTATTTTTATGTTCCCAGAAAATAACAATTATTTCTATTTACTTGATTTTAAGATGACCTGATATTTCATTACTATTATTTTGTTAAATGTGTCTGTATATTCAAATTATTTCAGCCGCTGTCTTCCCACTTAATATGAGTTTGAAAGTCATGGCCTAATCTTTTCTTCTAGATCACAAGGATATCTCTAATGTTTGTGTTACAATTCATAACAATAGCACAATTACATTTATGAGGGAACAACAAAAATAAGGTTATGTTTGAGGGTCACAATTACATGAACTGTATTAAAGTGTAACAGCATTAGGAAAGTTGAGAACCAAAGTGTAGTTCATGCTGACTTAAAATACATTTATGTTCTTTCTTACAATTTAATAAATGAGCAGAGGTATATCATTCATATTGAAAGCATGTTCTATAATTATGTTCTACTATATTGTTTTTAAGTTGTGTATTTAAAGCCATAGTTATGATCTTTTGGTTATTTCTTATATCAATTCTCCTTACTTAGAAAAGCACATCATTTACTGTTGGGGTCTTTGATGTTTATTTTTCCTTTACTATAAACTTGCCTTCCCATAACAAATCCTAAAGGTACTTTATACCATATCACTAGACTCTACATCTATTTTTGATAATTACAGGAAAATCAGGTATTTCCAAACATTTGTGTCATCATTTAAATGATTCATAATAAAATACATCTCAGGAAAGTACCATCAATATTTGGAGTAGAAATCTTCAAAAGAACACAAAATAGAAATTATTCCCTCAGAGACATCTGAAACTCAGGATTATTAGTAAAAGAAGAAATTATGTATTGGGAGTAAGATTTCATAGCCCAGGAATTATAAAGCATGTGCATGGCCCTGGGGTCTATAGTCACAACCAAGAATTAGGAAACAGGTATTAACTGTTTCAATCTATTACTTCTTGAAAAAGAAATTGACAAACTCATCCAGATAGTTCAAGTTATTTTTCTCTACATTTGATCTTATATATGTGAAATATAAAAGTCAAATGCAGCATGTAAATAAGTGGTTGAGGGTCACTTTATACTATCTAAAATTAATCAAAAAACTCCTATTTTTATTTTGTATTTTAGTTGAGATATTTTAAATTAGCTTATTGAGAATTTTGTAAAATCCGTTGATATTTGATTATATTCATTCATGCCTCTCCCATTTTCCAAATCAACTCCTCCTTTCCTACACATCTAATTTCATAACCTTTGTGTTTTTACCCTTTTTACCTATCAAAACCATTTGTGTAATGATCAATATCTTGTTTTATGGGTTTGTCAATTAGGCACAAAAAGATAATAAATAGTGGTAATACTTACAGATTCATAGCCTTATCATGCAGCTTAAAAGAAACTTTTAATTATCCTCTGATATTCTCTATGTTGTACAAACATGATGTGATTTGGCATGTTTATCTAAAACATCACATTTCTAACATCACACATGTTATACATAACTGTTACTTTTCACAACTTACCATTTTTCTAATTCAGTTATAATTTGAGTCAGAAATCAGCAAGAAGAAATCCTATGTCACCAACAGTGATTCTCACAGAAAACGTCACTGATGACACCCCTTTGAGATTTGTAGTGTTTTCTGATTTTTAAATTATTTTTGATGTACCACTCCAACCTAGTCATCATCATCATCTTCATTGTGGTAGCTGTTTGCCTGACATCTGCTTTGGAATCTATTCCTTTATAGTAATTATGTCTGAGGATTTTTTTTCTATTATGTGCAGAAAGGATTGGTAGTTTTTGGAGACACTGGGAATAAAAAGATTTCATAAAATCATTTTCTTTCTCAAGTGCCAAATAATGAGATAATAATAAAATTAAGCAATGTTTTTATGATTAATTAAATTTATTCATTTATATTACAACCTAACTGTAGTTTTTCCTCATTCCTATCCTCCTATTTTTTATTCCACTTAACCTTCCCAATCTACTCTTCTCTGGTGCTGTTCATAAATAGGCAAGCCTCTCATGGACATCAAAATAGTATGGCAAATTAAGTTGTGCTAGAATGAAGCAATGTTAAATTTTTACTTTGTCCTTGAAAAAAATGTATTTAAGAGACAAGCACAGATGAACACTTATGAAATTGAAGAATTGTAGTTCAAATAATTGACATGCCTGCATTAAACAAAAAAAAGAATGGCAGGCTCAATTCCGCACATTAGAAAAATCTTAGTTCTAGCATGTTATTGTGGTAGAGGACCAGCACATATTATACACTCTATAATGATGTGTAAAATATTTGTGCATTGACAAAACCTCTATATTAAAAGTGATTTTTAATGCACAAAATGAAGAAATATGTTTTCCTACATGTCATATTAGTTTTATATTTTCTATAGATTTGTAAGAAGAAATGAGAAATGAAGAATCAGTCAGTGGAGTTAGAGTACATTTTGCTTGGATTAACAGATGACCCTCAACTACAAATTCTGATTTTCCTGTTTCTGCTTATCAATTATGTCTTGAGCCTGATGGGGAACTTAGTGATCATCCTCCTCACCCTGCTGGATCCCCACCTCAAGACACCAATGTATTTCTTCCTCCGGAATTTCTCCTTCTTAGAAATGGCATTCACCACAGTGTGCATACCTAGGTTCCTGATCAGCATTCTCTCAGGAGACAGAACAATTACCTACAATGCTTGTGCAGCTCAATTATTCTTCTTCTTTCTACTTGGGGTCA
>PVIH01026467.1:0-18722 GCA_004025045.1 Sigmodon hispidus | reverse complement strand
GAAATGCAAATCAAAACAACTTTGAGATACCACCTAACACCTGTTAGATTGGCTAAGATAAAAGGCACAGATGACAGCCTATGTTGGAGAGGATGTGGAACAAGGGGGACACTCCTCCATTGTTGGTGGGAGTGTAAGCTTGTTCAGCCACTTTGGAATGCAATATGGCGGTTTCTCAGAAAATTGAGAATCAATCTCCTCAAGGACCCAGAAATACCACTTCTGTGTGTATACCCTAAAGATGCACATTCATACTCCAAAGGTATTAGCTCAACTATGTTCATAGCAGCATTGTTTGTAATAGCAAGAACCTGGAAACAACCTAGATGCCCTTCAACTGATGAATGGATTAACAAGCTGTGGTACATCTACACAATGGAATACTACTCAGCAGTAAGAAAAACGATATCCTAAAATTCGCAGGCAAATGGATGGATTTGGAGAATATCCTCCTGAGCGAGGTATCACAAACTGAGAGAGATAAGCAGGAGATGTACTCACTCACTAGTGGTCTCTAAACAAACAAACAAGAAAAAAAGCCAAACATGCCCAAGCGGCAAACCACAACCACTGAACAGCTTGGGATCAGAAACACCCTGGACTGACACTTCAAACCCCACTCCAACTATAGGAATACCAGACTCATTCTTGAGGGAGGGGGGACAAAACTGGATTTGGCCAGGAGTGGAGACTGATCCAATCATTATTGGGTCAGTGGGACCATAGGACTGTCTGCTCCCTGCCCAGGGAAGGGATGAGGAGTTGCAGAGAAGAGAAATGTCAATATGTGGTGGGAGGGGGAAGGGACCTTGAATGAGGATATACAGGGATGGGAAAAAAAATTCAGAAGGAAAGCTGAACACATAGTAAATATATGTGTAGCAATCTTATTTGCATTACCACCCTTGATTAGCCATGCTTATGATTTTTAACCTCTTCATAGTTATTGTTAACTTTTCCTAATTTAAATTCATGTTACTGTTTTTTGTTAAATACAAAATTAAAAAAAAAAAAAGAAAGAAGTGGGAGAGGAATCCGAGAGGGTCATGTTCCTGACACAGGACTGTAGAAAACTAATGACTGCCAAGATAGGGAGAGTGAGTCTCTCTCAGGATGGACCCCTCTCTCCCCTGTTTTGCTGGCAATTGCTTGCTAATGAAATTGTAGTCAGCACTGAAACCTTGTAACTACAAACAATAAATTTGAACTTAGTAGTTTGGAAAAAAATAAAATCCATGTATATGATCTTAAAAAATAAATAGGAATAGAGGAAAAAGAAGATTCCTATTCAAAGGTCCCAAAAATACTTTCTGAAAAATCATAGAAGAAAAATTTTTCTAACCTAAAGAAGCAGATACTTATAAAGGTACAAGAAGGATACAAAACACTAAATATATTGAAATAGAACACAATGTTCTTTTATCATATAATAATCTAAATGTAAATATGCAAAACAGAAAAAAATATGAAAAGCTACAAAGAAAAAAGAAAAACATATAAAGAGAGATCTATTAGAAATATATTTGATTTCTCAATGGAGATACTAAAAGCTAGAATGACTTTGACAGATGTGCTTCAGACTCTAAGAGACCAAGGAGACTACTATACTAGCAGAGACTACTATACCCAGCAAATCTTTCAATTACCATAAGTGGAGAAAATAAGATATTCCATGACAAAGTCAAATTTAAACAATATTTGTCTACAAATGAAGTCATACATAAGATGCTAGAAAAAAGAAATCTAACCCGACGAGGTTAACAACATGCATGAAAACACAGAAAATAAATAATCTCACACTACCAAAACCAAAAGAAGGGAAACACAGACACACAGACATAGACACAGACACAGACACAAACACACAGACACAGACACACACACACACACACACACACACACCACCATAAAACAACAAAATAAGAGAAATTAAAAACCATTCATTATTCCTTGATATCTCTCAATATCAATGGCCTCAATTTCCCAATATAATGATACAGATTAAAAGAATGGACATAAAACCAGGACCCATTCTTTGCTACATATAGAAACACACCTCAGCATCAAGAATAGCCATTATTTCAAGGTAAAGGTTTGGCAAAAGATAGCTCAAGAAAATGGAACAAACAAGAAAGTTGGTGTAGCCATTTTAACGTCTAGCAAACATAGATTTCAAACAAAAATTAATCAAAAGAGATGGAAAGCAACACTACATATTATTAAAAGAAAAATATACCAAGATTATATTTTAATTTTTAACAACTATGCCCCAAACACAAGGGCACACACCACTGTAAAAGAAACACTACAACAGTTTAAAAATCACACATTGACCCTCTTATATAGTGATAACGGGAGACTTCACGACCCCACTCTCATCAATGGGCAGGTCATCTAGACAAAAATTAAACAGAAATACAAGAGCTAGCTGAAATGATAAACCAAAAGAACCTACCAGATACTTATAGAACAATCCACTCAAACACAAAAGGATATACCTTCTCAGCACCTCACAGAACTTTCTCCCAAACTGACCATATACTCAGAAACAAAACAAATTACAGCATATAAATAAAATTAAAATATCCTCCTGCAACCTATTAGGCCATCATGGATTAAAACTAGATAAAAGCAACAGAAAGCCTATAAACTCATGGAACTTGAACAACTGTCTCCTGAATAACTGCTGGGTCAAGACAGAAGTGAAAAAAGAAATTAAAGACTTCCGAGAATTCACAGAACATAAATGCACAATATACCAAAACTTATGGGAAACAATGAAAGTGATGCTAAGAAGAAAGTTTATAGCACTGCATACCTACATAAAAAAAGGTTGAAGAAATCAGATACTAGCAATTTAACAGCATATTCTGAAGCTCAAAACAAAGAGAAATAACACAGCCAGAAGGAGCAGATGTCAGCAAATTATCAAATTGAGGGCTAAAATAAATTTTTAAAAAAGAAAGAGAAAATACAAAGAATCAATTAAACAAAGTCAGTTCTTTGACAAAATCTACATACACAGATTCTTATCAACTAAAAGATAGAGGGTGATTATCCAAATTAATAAACTCAGAAACAAAGAGTGGGATATAACAGCAAACACCAAGGAAATTCAGAGAATCACAAGGTCATACTTTAAAAAACTGAACTCTCCCAAATCAGAAATGCTGAAAGAAATGAATTCTTGATAGATATTCCTTACCAAATTGAAATTAAGATCAAATAAACAATTTAAATAAACTTATAACTCACAGTGAAATAGAAACAATCATTGAAAGAGTTTGCCAACCCAATTCACCCCTAAAACAAAACAAAACAAAACAAAATAAAACAAAACAAAAACAAACCTGGACCAGACAGAAAACAGTTTGACAGTTTCTAAGGGACTTTCAAAGAAGAGTTCATGCCAATACTCCTCAAATTATTCCAAAAAATAAAAATACGAGGAACATTGTCCATAAAGATTCAACAAAAAATAAGAATTAAAGACCACTTTCACTTATGAACCTAGATGTAGAATTACCTTAAAAGCTCATGAAAAAGATCAAACACCATGATCAAGAAGGCTTCATGTCAGAGATACAGGAATGGTCCAACACAAAAATTAATCAATATAATACACTTTATAAATAAACTGAAAAAAACCCCAAATGATCACTTCATTAGATGCTGAAAAAGCCTTTCACAAAATCTAACACCCCTTCATGATATAAGTTCTGGAGGTATTAGGGATACATGGAACATATATAAGCATGATAAAGGTAATTTACAGCTAACCCATGGCCAACATAAAATTAAATGGAGAAAAATTTAAAGCAATTCCACCAAAATCAGAAACAAGACAAGGTTGTCTACTCTTTTCATACCTATTTAACATAACACTTGAAGATTTAGCTAAAGCAATAAGATAACTAGGAAAATGTCAAAGTAGCATTATTTGCAGATGATATAATAATATACATAAGTGACCAAAAAAAAAAAAACCACTACCAGGAAACTCCTACAGCTGATGAACACCATTAGGCAAGTAGCTGAATACTAGATGAACTCAAAAAAATCAGTAGCCTTTCCATATACAAATGATAAACAGGCTGAGAAAAATGTAAAACCTGAACACCCTTTACAAATAGTCTTAAATAATATAAAATATTTTGGTATAACTCTAACCAAGAAACTGCAAGACTCGTATGACAAGAACATCAAAACTTTGAATAAAGAAACTGAAGGAGATATAAGATGAGAAGATCTCCCGTGCTCATGGACTGGTAGAATTAACATAGTAAAAATGGTCATCTTATCAACCTGCACAAAACTCATATTCACCTGGATCAAAGGCCTCAACATAAACCAAGACACACTGAATCTGACAGAAAAGAAAATGTGGTATAGTCTTGCATATACTAGAACAGAAAAAGACTTTCTGAATAAAATACCTATAGCATAGACAGTACGATAAATATTAATAAATGAATAAATGGAACATCTTAAAACTGTAAAGCTTCTAAAAGGCAAATGACACCATCAGTAGGAAAAAGAGCAACCTAGGGAATGATAAAATGTATTTTTTACCAACTCTATATCTGATAAAGATCTAATAGCCATGATATCTAAAGGACTAAAAAAGTAGACATAAAAATATCAAACAATCCAAGTAAAAAATTGGCTCAGATCTAAAGAGAATTTTCAATAGGGGAAATCTCAGATGGCTGAGTAATACTTAAAGAAATGTTCAACATTTTTAGCCATCAGAGAAATGCAAATCAACACTACTTTGAGATTCCATCACTTTTGTCAGGATGGTTAAGATCAATAACATGATTGGTAACTCATGCTGGGGGATGTGAAGCATCTTAAACTTGTAATCCACTTGCTCCAGATTCCTAAAAGGTAGAGGTTACAGTCCCACATCCATGGAAAAGAGGAGCAAGTATAGATAATTTCTGTGGAATATTTAACTATGCAAAGATGTGCTGCATTTGTTTAATTATGTAAGGATGTGCTGCATTTGTTTTACCTTGCCTGCCTAAGACACTTAATTGTTCTAATAAAATGCTCAATGCCTAATAGCTAGCCAGAAGAGGAATAGGTGGGGCTGGTGGGCCAAGAAAGAGACAATAAGTAGGAAAAGAAATCTTTGATTGAGAGAAGAGAGGGACACATCTGGGGCAAGAAGAAGGAAAGTAAAACAAACTAAAAGAAAGAAAAGGTAAAAAAGCTGGAGGCAAAACGTAGATAAAGAAAAGAATATTAAAATAAGAGGTAAGAACAATTCTTCATAACTTAGAATGAGTCTCCATGTCATGGTTTGGGAGATAGTGGTACTCCCTACCCCCCAAAAAAAGCTTTCTACATATAATATTATATAAGTTATGAGATGTTTATACTATGTAGCCAAAATGAGGAATTCAATGAAATAGTAACATATACATACTTTCAAAAGACTTGAATTTAAAATTGAAGCTCTCAAGTAAGACATATAGAGACAGTTTTTATAACTTTTTACTCATGAAAATGTATAAATGGCCTGGCCCACAGCAAACTAAGAGGTGAGCAACACCCCATCCAGCCCAGGCTGAGATTCTGGGTCCTGGCTCTGGACACAATCCTTAGACAATCCCCCTTTGCAGGTCAAAAGTCCCAGTAAAACCCAGTTCACTGAACATCCCCAGCTCCAAAACCCCATCCCATTCCCCAACCAAAGTCATCACCTGTAGATTTCAGCTGCAACCAGACACACACAGACCCTCAACCCACATCAGACTAAGAGAGCTTCTCAGTTCCTACCAGATCAAGAACAGCTACCTGAGACCCATAGTGTGACAGCACTTACTGTATTAAGAGGAGTCCCTGTGACAGAGAATATACTACCTCCAAATGGACTAAGAACCCAGACTGAACCAAGAAATGCATCCTGAGACATGGACACACCCATAACGGATTACACCTAAATCAACTCTCTGCGATTCAAACAAATCCTACAGTGAGCCGAGAAAGCAATGGACAAACTACAGTGCAAGAATACATATAATAACATAAAAACAATATGTTATTGAAGAATATGTTAAGAAGAATCTGGTGGTTCTACAACATCAAGACCTGATCATGGCAATGCAGAAGAAACAGAAGGAAATGACCTTGAACAAAACTTTATGAAGGTAATAGCAGCCTTAAAAGAGGATATAAAATCCTATTAAAGAAAATAAAAACAAAAATTGGAAGAGGTTAACAAATCCCTGAAAGCAATAAAGAAAACCAAAAAGAGAGAAAGAAAGGAAAAGAAAAGGAAGGAAGAAAGGGAGGGAGGGAGGAAGGAAGGAAGGAAGGAAGGAAGAGAAAGAAAGAAAGAGGCAAAGGAAACATTTCAAGATTTAAAAATTAAAGTAGAACCAATAAAGAAGATGCAAACTGAGGCAATGCTGGAAATAGAAAACCTAAAGAAACAAACTAGAAATATAGATGAAAGTATAACCAATACAATGCAACAGATGAAAAAGAGAATCTCTGGAGTGGAAGATTTAGTAGTGGAAACAGATACGTCAGTTAAAGAAAACAATAAACCAAAAAAGTCAAACACAAAACATCCAGGAAATCTGGGACACCATGAAAAGACCAGACCTGAGAATAACTGGAATTAAAAAAAGAGAAGAATACCAGCTCAAAGGCACAGAAAATATATTCAACAAAATCATAGAAAAAACTTTCCAAACCTAAAGGAGAAAATGCCTATAAAGATACAAGAAGACTACAGAACACCAAATAGACGAGACCCACCCCCGCCCCCAACATATGCTGGCCACGTAATAATCAAGCCACAAAAACCTACAGAACAAAGAAGGAATGCTAAGAGCTGCAAAGGAAAAAGGTCAAGTTACCTAAAAAGCTGGTGTAGGCATCCTAATATCTAACAAAATAGACTTCAAACTAAAATCAATCAAAAAAGACCAGGGCAGACATTACTTATTTATCTCAGAAAAAAATCTGCCAAGATCAAGACTGAATCTTGAACATATATGCCCCCAACACAAGGGCATCTACATATGTAAAAAACACTAAATCCTAAATCTCATGTCAAATCCCACACATTAATAGTGGGAGATTTCAATATCCCATTCTCACCAATAGATAGCTCCACCAGACAGAAACTCAACAGAGAAATAAGGGATATAACAAATGTTATGACCCAAATGGACTTAATAGATATATATAGAACTTCCCACCCAAACACAAAGGAATATACTTTTTTCCCAGAACCTAAGGAACTTTCTCTAAAATTGACCATATACTCAGTCCTAAAGCAAACATCAATAGATACAAAAAGGGGTGGGGGGATAACTCCTTGCATCTTATGAACCACCATGGTCTAAACTTAAACAACAACAAAAATCACAGAAAACCTACAAATTCATAGAAACTAAACTCAATTGAACCACCTCGGCAGAGGTCAAAGAAGAAGTTACGAAAGAAATAAAAGACTTCCTAGAATTCAATGAAAATGAATCCACAACATACCCCAAATTATGGGATATAATGAAAGCAGTGCTAAGAGAAAAATTCATAGCACTAGACACCTATATATAAATCTAGAGAAATCTCATATAAGCACAGCTGAAAGCTTTAGAATGACTGGAAACAAACTCAGAGGAGTAGAAGGTAGGAAATAATCAAACTCAGGACTGGAATCAATAAAATAGAAACAAAAAGAACAATAGAAAGAATCAATCAATCAAAGAGCAGGTTCTTTGAAAAAGTTAACAAAATAGAGAAACCCTTATCCAAACTAACCAAAAGGGAGAGAGAGAGAGAGAGAGAGAGAGAGAGAGAGAGAGAGAGAGAGAGAGAGAGAGAGAGCATAAAAATAGAACCCAGGAAATTCAAGATATCATACTTCAAAAACCTATACTCCACTAAATTGGAAAAGCTAAAAGAAATGGACAACTTTCTGGACCAGTACCACTTACCAAAATTAAATCAAGACCAGATAAATGACCTAAATAGACCTATAAGCCCAAAGAAATTGAAGTTGTCATCAAAAGTCTCCCAAACAAAAAAGCCCAGGACCAGATGGTTTCAATTTAGAATTCTACCAAACTTTCAAAGGAAACTAATATCAATACTCCTCAAACTGTTCCATCCAATAGACACTGAAGGAACATTGCCAACCTCTTCTTATAATCCACTGATATCCAAGCCACTCAAAGACACAACAAAGAAGAGAATAATAGAGCAATTTCCCTCATGACATTGATGTAAAAATAATAAAATACTGGCAAACTGAATTCAACAACATATCAAGAAAACATACACCATTATCAAGTATGCTTCATCCCAGAGATGCAGAGATTGTTCAACATATGAAAAACTGTGAATGTCATCCATTATATAAACAAACTGAAAGAAAAAAAACCCACATGATCATTTTCTTAGATGCTGAAAAGCCTTTGACAAAATACAGCACTCTTTTACCACAAAAAACCTGGAGATCAGGAATGCACGGAAAATATCTAAATATAATAAAGGGAATATACAGCAAGTCAACAGCCAACATCAAACTAAATGAAGAGAAACTCAAAGCAATCCCACTAAAATCAGGAACAAGACAAGGCTGTCCTCTATCCCCTTACATATTCAGTATAGTTCTCAAAGTTTTAGTGAAAGCAATACGAGAACAAAAGACGATTAAGGAGATACTAATTGGAAAGGAAGAAGTCAAACTATCTCTATTTGCAGATGACTTGAATACATTGCAGATTGTATACATAAGTGACCCATAATATTCTACCTGGGAATTTCTACAGCTGATAAATATCTTCAGCAATGTAGCAGGATACAAGATTAACTCAAAAAAAAAAATTCAGTAGCCTTTCTATACATAAATGATAAAAGGGCTAAAAAAGAAGTCAGGGAAACATCACCCTTTATAATAGCTGAAAATGGCATTAAATATCTTGGCATAACTATAACCAAAGAAGTGGCAGGCCTTGTTGACAAGAACTTTAAGTCACTAAAGAAAGAAATTGAAGGTTTTAGAAAATGGAAATATCTCCCATGCTCCTGCATAGGTAAGATCAATATAGTTAACATGGCAATCTTATCAAAAGCAATCTACAGATTCAATGAAATTCCCATCAAAATCCCAACCCATTTTTTTTTTTTTACAGACATTGAAAAAACAATACTCAACTTCATTTGGAATAACAGGAAAGCTAGGATTGCCTCAACAATTTTGCTCAACAAAAGAACCTCAGGAGGCATCACCATCCTCGACCTTGAGTTATACTATAGAGCTACAGTAATAAAAACAGCCTTGCACTAGCATAAAAACAGACTTGTGGATCAATGGAATTGAATTGAGGATCTGGGCAATAACCAAAAACCTATGAACACCTGATCTTCCACAGAGAGGCCAAAAATATTCAATGGAAAAAGATATTATCTTTAACAAATGGTGTTGGTATTGCTGGATTGTAGTGTGTAGAAAAATGCAAATAGAGCCAAGTCTGTCACCCTGTACAAAACTCAAGTCCAAGTGGATCAAAGACCTCAACATAAACCCAGCTACACTGAACTTAATAGAGAAGAAAGTGGGAAATACTCTCCAACGCATAAGCACTGGTGACCACTTCCTAAATATAGCACTAGTAGCACAGAAACTATGAACAATTAAGTAGGACTGCCTTAAACTGGAAAAATTCTTTTTAAGTAAATTTAAAAAATAAAGATAAAATGTATAAAGGACTATCAGAAATTATACACAGTATGGAAGACTTGGTGATAGGTAGATATGAAGACCCAAAGTGAGATCAAAGAGACTTTTTACATTAGCAGATTATTTTAAAATTGTGCAAGTAATATAAAATCATGCTCTCATTTTGTTATTAAAAATAATTTTATAAAATTAAAGAAGATTTGATAAACTAAAATGAAAACTCATTTTATAATTTTAATTTCATTAACATAATCATAAAATTAATATTTAAATTAGGCATGGTCAAACAATATCTGCATTTCAGAGGCAGAAGCAGGAGGATATCTGTGAGTTTGAGAACAGTGTGGTCTAAACAACCAGTTCAAGAGCACCCAGGGTTACATAGTAAGACTGTCTCAAACACACACACAAACAAATAAGGAATTTTCACTTAAACTTTCCTTAAAAATTTATTTTCATATTTAATTATTGGATCACTAAAATGCTTGTGCATCTTAACATAAAATACAATTAAACTGAATAGATGTGAAAATAAGGTATGGTATCACCTGCCCTTTACTGTTGAAAACTCACCTAGGAAAGGATTTTAGCAAGAAAACACTCCAGTGTGATGAGATAAATTCTGTAACAATGGACAACTTTTTGATCCTCAAACAAATTTGTCAGGGAAGTAAGTGAGAACCATACTTATCTCCTTAGATATTTTTTTTTTTTTGTGTGTGTGTGTGTGTGTGTGTGTGTGTGTGTTTGTGTGCTGTGTGATGCAAGGAAACATACCTTGCCTCTTCAACAGTTTTCCTCAAGTACAATGTGAAAACTTAGGTTTGTCAAATTACTGATGTTTTTGAGATGAGTATGAGTCAACTCACAAGCAGATATTGAGAAAATAAAGTGTGATTGACTTCTAACATTAAAACTGACCTCAGATACTAACATCTTGATAATTTAAAACCAACACCTGCTATCTGAGAGGAAACTAAAAGAAGATATCAACCCAGGGATGCTTCTTGTCATGGTGAAGTGTCACTTTAATTTTTCATTTTGTTTTTGTTTTAATTATCAGGTTGGCAGCAATACAGAAGTATATTCTACTCAGGAAAAAAAGTTTAAAATAAACCACAACTAAGTCAAACTACTTATTACTCACAGACATACACAAATAGTGATATTAAAGAAGTTAAAATACCTTGTATTTTTCTTTATCAGAAAGCAGTTAGAGTGTTATAGACTTTGACTCTTCACTTGGCCACAGAACATCCCAAGTTAGCTCTTAGAATATACAATCAATATTTTCTCTAGTAATTTCCCAAAGAGCAAAGTTTGGAAAAATCTTATTACCATAAATTTCTCAACAGTATTTTCAAGTGAAAACACCAATGGCATGTGTCTGAGAATACAGCCCATACTCTTTCCAGCTCCAGGCTGTTTTCTCCTTATGGCTCTAGGGCACCAAGAAGATAACCCCTAAGACGTCAGAACTTATCTTGCAAATAAATGATATTACTGACTTTTTTGTCTTCATGAATAAAAAACCAGTTTTAAAAATTTCACTAAGTATTCTAGGGCTGAACTCAATTATCATTCCTAGAATTTATAAACATTCCCCTTTAGACTCTCCAGTGAGAGACTGTAATATCATAAAATCTTAAGCATAGATCATATTTAGAATGAATGACATTGAGAAAATGTTCAAGAACAAACACCTGGCAATATTATCTGTTGGGATTCATTTGGCATTTACCGGCCCCCATTCAACAAATTAAAATAAAGCAAAGAAAAACAAAAAGTTTGGAATACACAGGTGTCTAAAAATTAACTATGTATTTTTTATCTTCTCACATCAAAACCCCACAGTTTTAATTGCACGGATAATGAGTTTAACCAGACACTGCAATTAACTATAACAGTAACAATAAAAAATCATGGAAGAATCACTTGTGTTTATTTAGTGCCACTACTTTCTTTTGTCTGTATGAATGCATAAAATATATAAGTAAATATCAAAAATCACAATCCATTTAATAACAGTACACTTCAGAATGTCTATATTAATTTCTTATTATCCTAATAACAGACTCCTGGTCATGTATGTTTTTGGTAAATGACCAGAAAGATTGCTTTTTTTTTTTTTTTTTTTTTTTTTTTTTTTTTTTTTTTTTTTTTTTTTTTTTTTTTTTTTTTTTTTTTTTTTTTTTTTTTTTTTTTTTTTTTTTTTTTTTTTTTTTTTTTTTTTGCTAAGCTGTGTAACCTGAATTAGTAAGGCACAATGTAGAAACAATATCTGGGTTTTTATAATTCTAAAATATCAGAGCTTTTTTGAAAAAGGAAAAATCCCCATGGCATTTGCATCCCAATATGCCTTATACATTATACAGTCCTATCTGAGAAATAACTGATGGTATCACCATCATGAAAACTCATTCATCATGTTGCCTTGAAGCCTCAGGAGGAAGAGTGTCTTCAAAGTAAGACTCAAATCTCCCCAGATTATAGTCTGGCTCACTAGTACATAGCTAAAATAAAATAATATCCTTTAAATATTTACCATAATGTATTAACACAAAACATCTGCCACTTACGATTTTGAGTCATCCCATAACACACAATAGGGATTCAAAGTGCCCTAAAAATAAACAGAGAATAAAATATATCATGAGTACACATATAAAAATTGTTGAATTATGTGAAGTACAAAATGAATGATGGCTTTATAATCTCATAGTAAGAGACATGCTAAAATAAAGATTTTTCTCCCCTGTAAGAAATTTACATTTTCTTTTGTATAAATTTGGCAACTCATTTTGTGAAATTCTAGGAAAACAATATCTTTATTCCAAATATAATTAGTATTTAGTTTGTTAAAAAGGAAAACCTAATGTCTCATATACTGTATATGTTTGGTAATTTCTATGTTACACTCACTTCTCTGATTATAATTGCTCAATTACAATCTCTGTGAAGACCAAGGTGCTTACAATATTTATGCTAGAGTGAAGTGCCCTGCATTAAAAACAAACACACACCACCACCACCATGTCATCTCCTCATTTGGCTTTTCATAGAAAACAGGGATTGTGTTTCATGTGCATTTCCAGGATCCAGTAACAAACAGAATCTTAATCAACAGGTCATATTTCAGTGAGTTCATATGTAGCTAAACACTAAGAAAAAGAAGTGCTAGATTTCATACATTTGAGTAATGATGTATTAAGTATCCACCATGGATCTTAGGTTATTGTGATGGGTTTTCTACACTGAGTTCATTCAAGTAATTTATTTTGAAGAGGTCTGATACTGACAAATAATTTCCTCTGTTTGTTCACATAGGGTTTTCCCTCCCTACCCCTTGAAACTATCTCCAGTCTTTCTGTAAACTATTTACATATCTAACAATTCTATCATGCTCCTAAGAGTTTTTACTCATCCATTAAACACATCCTGTGGTTTCATGCTCTTTTATTCTTCATGATGCACACTTCCTGAGACATATCTTAAAATCCATTTAGGGAAATCATTCACTTGTGTCCAATCTGTGCAGAGCAAATTGGTACTATTTCCTCTCCAATTTAGACAACATATTTATAATAGTGTAAATTAAAGTTTATATCAGCTTGCTGGTAATGTCTTCCTGAACTGGAGTGGTATTACTCACATTGTTTCTTACACACAGAAGTCTATTGGGAACCTTTAAATTCTGACTTGAGCATCCCACACATTCATTATTGTTTCTAAGGTTTGAATTATTGTAGTGTTAAGATACAAACATGACTATGTCCCCATCCCACCAAGCCATTGGTAAAAATAGTGAACAGTCCAACACTGTTTAAAAGGTACAGTACTGAGAGGGGCTACTACACTACTTTTCCATGTACACTTGTTCACTAAGAAACAAGCAAGGATAACCCAGTGTTTCCAGCCCCAGTTCTGTAATTACAGGGCTGAAAGGACCTTCCTGAATGTCTAGAAAGGGGTAATTATGGGACAAGTGATATTTGCTGGGTAAATTTTTGAATTTTATTAGAAATAAAAACCAGTCTCATGAAATCTTATGAAATCCATTTAACCTCATTTATTTTTTTAGTAGCTACACTTGAGTAACTCTAACATTTACAATATCATAATTTTACTCCTAATAGAACATATTCAAGGCATCTTATCAAACAATTAAGCCCAAACACTATGACTTTAGGCTCAACCTAGTATGTCATAAATATACTTTCCTTTTCTAAAAAGATAACTATACTCGTTAGAAAGTAAACAAAAGCATACTGTATGGAATGTTTATATAACAAGCAGAGAGATGCATATATCACCAGTCAGATGGATGACACACAGAGTCTATGCTAAGCAGAGCATGTTTTATGGAAGGCATATGTGCTCATCAGGTTTTAAAGGGAAAAGTACATCTGTATGTTCCAGACAGGAGGATGAAGTGGTATTCCACACAGATTTTTGTTCATTCTCTTTATCAGATCTTATCTTGTTGTTCTTGAATTCATGTGTATTACAATTTTTCTGATAAATACTAAATAGGTAAAATACCAGACAGTTTTATTGTATTTATCTAATATTTTGTTCTCAGCAGCTCATTATCCTTAGTTTATCATAATAATGAGGAGAACTTGGAAGTATCCTCTTTCGTGGATCTTAAAGCTAAGTATAGGTAAGGTATCTGCTTTTAGAAATCTATGTGTTAAGTTAAATATTTCTATAGACACAGGATATTTACATGTTTGAATTTTTAATGTTATATACATATGTCGTGTATCTGGATATATGTTTGTGCACCATGTGTATGTCTGAGGTCTTTGAAGAGCATTGGAAGCGATTGGATCCTCTGGAACAGGAGTTGTTTACAACTGTGAAGCACTAACTGGGGTCTGGGACTAGAAACTTGTTCCTTTGCAAAAACAACCAGGGCTTTTAACTGCTAAACCATCTCTCCAGTCTCAGTGGAGATATTTTTAAATTATTTAAATTCACTACAGTTTAAAACAAGAGAAATAATTATAAAAAGCAAAAGATAATCTTAAGGCCTTTCTCTTTTACTGCCTAAACATACCTTAGATAAAGCTGTAGAGTCTAGAATGTTCTCTGTCTTCTTCCACATCTTTTTTTATAGTCAGTTTTATCCTCTGGTTTTCCCATCCCTTTACCTCTTATATTCTGCTTCATGCTTCTTTTGCTTTCTGTCCTTACAAGAATTTTAATGCCAACCAATGGGAAATAATACTGGTGTAAAATGTATCATCCTATCTGACATGCACAAAACAGGCAAATGCTTCTCTGGATAGATCAGGCAGTACAGTTGCCACTGTGTAGACTTGGGCACTGTGACCAATAATTAAACATTTGGAGTTTTCGAAGTACACAGAACAGTAACTATCATTGTTTTAATACATAGATAGACCCAGTTACAAAAGAAGTAAGAGGGCTAACATAAAGCAACAGAAACAACAAATGAACTCTTAAAAACAGTCCAGTACTCCCCCCACTCCGCCCCCCCCCCAAAAAAAAAATACCTGGCTAAATCTGCTAAGAAAGTACTTGTAAATGTATGTTATAATTTTTAGATACATTTGTCAAAGTGACTCTGCTCCAAGACCTGTTTGAGGAATTTATGGGAATCAATAACAAAATGTGAGCCTTATGGAAAGAAGGCAGGTAGAAAATGTAGTGACAGAAAAAAGCAGAATGTAGGCAAGCTGAGAAGGAACCCACACAAGCTGGCTTTAAACTCATTAACCATCTAGAGTTGTCAGGTACATGGGACAGATGGGCTAAAGACTAATTTACCAAACTGTCTATATAATTGACATTTAAATGCACTGAAACTGCATACATTTGGAAAAGTTTAGAAAATATGCACTGCTATTGTCAATTTTTTTTTTAATCAAAACAAACACTCTGCCTTTGTAGGCTCTATCCAAAACGGTGCAATTCAAATCAATTTAAAATTCTTGGTTACACACTTTTAAATATGTTTTTTAAAAAGCATATGGCTCAAATTTCCTAATTAAAAAACAAGACAAGACACATAGGACAAAGTAAAGGAGTGTTGGGAATGGAAAGTAGTTTCTCACTTTGGAATCTGGTTGAAGCTTCTGGGCCCCAAGAGTAAAGAACTCCAGCACAACTGACATTTGCTTAAGACCTTTACCCTTTCCCAGCAGTAAAACTGAGATATCCTAGGAATCTCACCAGAAGCCTTCTTTACATAAAAGACAGATCCTCCCTCCCGTAAACCCAGTGACTCATGATGTAGGAAGGAAGGATCCTTTGGAAACCCACTACACAAGGAAATCTGACAGTTTCCCAACATCTCCTACACACTGAACACCAGGACACTTGACTTGTTTTTCCCTGAGAAGCCCATACTCAAACATGGATCTTGTTCTTTCCAGAAACTTTCTCCTAACCTCCTTTCCTAAAATCTACATAAAAAAATGGATGGCTAGGGAGATGGCTTTGCTGTTAGAGACATTTCTTCTCTGGTAGAATGGGAGTGTGACTCCTGTTACCCAGTCAGAAAGCTCAAAACTGTCTTAATTATAGAACATTCCAACCACTGTGGGCACTTGTACATACACACACACACACACACACACACACACACACACACACACACTGGAAAATAATTCTTTAAAAATTTTTTTTAATAAACTGAAGATCTTCTTTTGACAGATGCTTCCATGTGCGCTTCATTCCTTACTATCCATTTTTCTTCCTCTTTTTATTGATCTCAACTCTCCTTATACTGGAAAAGAAATTATTTACTGTGACACTGATCCTATTTTACCCATATGGAAGTCCCTAGTGATTAAGGAGAAATTTCAGCTGATGGACATTACAAGGTAGAGCTGTGTCTCAACCAGTGCTTCCCTGACAATTACATTATACACTCTATCTTAAAATGAATTCATTGCTTCTTTTACATTTTTCTCTGTTTCAATGCCAACTAAAACATATATGTATTTAACAGTGGGGTTTATTTTCAACATATTTCATTTGAGTGATTCTCTTCTTTTCCTTTTCTATGTACAGACAACTTGTCATCCTCTTAAACCATAAAATGGTTCTCCAGTGGTAGTCATAATTGGATTCTTTCCTTCTAATAAAATATGTTAAATACACCTAACTCTTAGGGATGAGAATAAGGTCAGGAAAGAGGTCAGGGAAGCCTTACACAAAAACTACAAAATCATCTTGCTAGATAAAAGTAATCTGTTTTATACACTCTCCTCATGCCAAGCCCCAAAGTTGGCTGGAGCTGGTTGGAGACACTGGCTCAGATGCAGATGCCTTCTGAAACGTCTGAAGGTACATTGTGACTCACTGTACTTAGCTTTTAGTAAAGGCTAAAACCGGGATTTTGTTTTTAGGTACCAGTAAGCCATGTGATCACAAAGTTGCATGTAGATCGGCATGTAGAACTGTATGTAAAAGATATGAAAGAAAACCCTAACCCCAGGAACTCCAGAGAATTATCAGATCAGACTTTGAAAATTTATAGTCCACAATAATGGAAAACCTAGAAGAAATGGACAGCTTTCTGGACAGGTACCATTTACCAAAATTAAATGAAGAACAGGTTAATTATCTAAACAGGCCTATTTGAAGCTGTTATTAAAAGCCTCCCCAAAAATAAAGCCCAGGTCCAGATGGTTTCAGTGCAGAATTCTACCAGACATTCAAAGAATTACTACCATTACTCCTCAAATATTTCACACAGTAGAAACAAGAAATATTGTGAAATTCCTTTTATGAGGTCACAATTACCCTAATACCCATGCTGCTCAAAGATAGAAGAAGGAGAATTACAGAGCAATTTCCCTCATGAATATTGATGCTAAAATTCTCAACAAAATTTTGGCAAACCATATACAACAATAAATAAAAAATATCATCCATCACGACCAAATAGGTTTCATCCCAGAAATGCAGGGTTGGTTTAACATACAAAAAAATCATAAATGTTGTCCATCATATAAACAAACTGAAGGAACAAAACCACATGATCATATCTTTAGATGCTGAAAAGCCTTTGGCAAAATCCAGCACTCCTTTGTGATAAAAGCTCTGGAGGGATCAGGAATACAGGATCAGTATCTCAATATAATAAAGGTGATCTATAAGAAGCCGACAGCCAGCATCAAACTTAATGGAGAAAAACTCAAAGCAATCCCACTAATATCAGGAACTAGGTAAGGATGTCCTCTTTCCCCTTATCTATTCAATATAGTTCTTGAAGTTTTAGCTAAAGCTAGAAGAAAACGAAATGAGATTAACGGGATACAAATTGGAAAAGAAGAAGTGAAACTATCGCTATTTGCAGATGATATGGTTGTATACATAAGTGACCCACAAAATTCTTCCAAGGAACTGCTACAGCTGATAAACACCTTCAGCAATGTAGCAGGATACAAGATTAACTCAAAGAAATCAGTAGCCCTTCTATACACTAAAGATAGCAGAGCTGAAAAAGAAATAAGGAAAACATTACCCTTCATAATAGCTGCAAATAGTATTAAATACCTTGGAGTAACTATAATCTAAGAAGTAACAGATCTATTTGACAAAAATATTAAAGAGGCCCAAAACATTCAATGGAAAAAAGATAGTATATTTAACAAATGGTGTTGGCATAACTGGAAGGAAGTGTGTAGAAAAATGTAAATAGATCCGAGCCTGTCACCCTGCACAAAACTCAAATCCAAGTGGATCAAAGACCTCAACTTAACCCCAACCACTGTGAACTTGTTAGAAAAGAAAGTGAAAAATACACTTCTACAAATTGGCACAGGCCACCACTTTCTAAATATAACACCAGTGGCACAGGCACTAAGACCAACAATCAATAAGTGGGATCTCCTGAAGCTGGGAAGCTTCTGCAAAGCCAAGGATACTGTCAATAGGACAAAACGCCAGCCTACAAAATGGGAAAAGATTTTCACCAACCCTACAAGTGACAGAGGACTGATCTCTAAGATATATAAAGAGCTCAAGAATTTAG
>PVIH01026466.1:0-18725 GCA_004025045.1 Sigmodon hispidus | reverse complement strand
AGAAAGAAATCAAAGTCTTCCTAGAATTCAATGAAAATGAATCTACAATGTATCCAAACTTGTGGGACACAATGAAAGCAGTCTTAAGAGGAAAATTCATAGCGCTAGATGCCTATATGAAAAACCTTGAGAAATCCCACACTAGAGACCTAACAGCACAGCTGAAAGCCTTAGAACAATTAGAAGCGAACTCACCTAGGAGGAGTAGATGGCAGGATATAATCAAACTTAGAGCTGAAATCAATACAATTGAAACACAAAGAACAATACAAAGAATCAACGAATCTAAGAGTTGATTCTTTGAGAAAGTTAACAAGATAGATAAGCCCTTAGCCAAACTAATCAAAAAACAGAGAGAGAGTGTCCAAATCAACAAAATCAGAAATGAAAAGGGGGACATAACAACAGACCCCCAGGAAATACAGAGAATTATCAGTTCATATTTTGAAAATCTGTATTCCACAAAAATGGAAAACCTAGAAGAAATGGACAGCTTTCTGGAAAAAGCCACACATGCCCAAGCGGCAAACCACAACCACGGAACAGCTTGGGATCAGAAACACCCTGGACTGACCCTTCAAACCCCAGTCCAACTATAGGAACACCTGACTCACTCTTGAGGGAGGGGGGAAAGAACTGGATTTGGCCAGAAGTGGAGACTGATCTAAGCATTATTGGGTCAGTGGGACCATAGGACTGTCTGCTCCCTGCCAAAGGAGGGGATGGGGAGTTGCAGAGAAGAAAAATGACCAGATGTGTTGGGAGGGGGAAGAGACCTTGAATAAGGATATACAGGGATGGAAAAAAAAATTCAGAGGGAAAGATGAACACAAAGAAAATATATGTGTAGCAATCTTATTTGTATTTCCACCCTTGATAAGCCATGCTTATGATTCTTATCCTCTGTATAGCTATTGTTAACTCTTCCACATTTTAAATTCTTTTTACTGTGTTTTTTTTTTTTTTGATAAATACAAAATAAAGAAGGAAGAAAAAAAAATCAATTCATGCAAAAAAAAAAAAAAAAAAAAGAACACTGTAATTCTCCTCTCCCTCCTGGGCTAGCCCCTTTCAATCTGCTAGCCTGTCACTGACCAGGAATCATTGAGAGATTTTCTTTACCTTAACCATTGAATATGCGTAAATAAAGTGTTGAGGAAGTTGCCAATGTTTTCTTGAATCTTGTGTTTTTGTGACTGACATCAGGCAGACTATGTAAAAATAATTCAGATTTGCTCATTTAAAGTAATTAAAGTGTCAGCCAAGTGTGTATGTGAAGTGCCAAGGTTGAAATTATGTGCTGGTAAAAAAAATCTTGAGGCGCCATATGTTGAGTCAGGGCAGAGAGCTGTAGGCAAAAAGTATTTTCAAGGTATAGATGAATGGATGCTTTTAATTTTTTCATTATGTTTTTAAACTGACAGAAATCATATGCTAATCGTGTATGGCATGATGTTTCTCAAACACATACATGAATTGTGTGATAGCTCCATCAGTCTAATTATCATAAACATTGCATCTCAAAGCTATTTTAAAATTAAATGCAATACATGTAATTAATTATGATTTACATCAGAGTTTGATAGATATCTAGAAGATATTTTATATCCTTTAACTAACACCTCTCCTACACACCTCTGTCATCCTCTGACAACCAATATTCTGTTGCTTGCTTTTGTGAGCTCATAGATAACACATGTATGTGAGATCATATGATATCTATCACTCTGTCCTTAACTCCCCTAAGATAGTATTATCTGAGCACATGCATGTTGCCACAAATGATATGAAGAAATATCTAACATGTTTTAAAAACAGAATCTCCCAGATATAAAATTAATATAAAAATTATTCTATGCCAATATTTCCCTCTCTTCTTTTAATTTTTAATGAAGTCAATAGTCTTACTTCTACCTAGGTTGTGTTTAAGGATGTTTCTTCACTAGATAGTGTAGTGGAGAACACAGTGCTGTTTATGTTTTCTGAGAAAAGGGGAGAAGTTGTATTATCATTTCCGAATGTGATGTTTGCTTCTCCTCCAGTTTAGGTGGGTATGTTATCCCCTTTCTGTGAAGTGGCCCTGCAAGCCTCTGAGTGGTACTCTGTATGTCCTCCAGATGATGAGGCACAATGACAAATTATTAAAGTGGGTGGAAAACAATTAGCAAATGAGGCTAATGGAAAAGCCTTCCATATAATTCACTGACCTCAAATCCTAAAATGGGCTAATTCTCAAAAGTAAAACAGATTTCTGTTTATCATTCTGTTCATTGTCCTTGAACTGGAGACTGATAAACATCCAAGATAGGTGGGCTCACCAGATGTAAAATCATTTTATTTGTCTCTCAAGAAATTAGAAACTTGATTTGAATTTTCTGCTACTCTTACAACTTTTGCTATAATCAAAGAACACACACACACACACACACACACACTTTAGCATTTATGATCATTACTTTTTTGTTAACAGGCTTGGCCAAATGATAGTGATTAAAAGTCAAGATTATGAGAAAGTTGGTGGTTTGTTCTGGTAACATAAACACTCTCCCCCTCCTTTTTCCTTTAGGTCCAGTGGAGCATGTTCACCTTCGAGTTCCATTTGTCGCCATAAGGAACAAGGATGTCAATATCAGTGCAGTTGTGTGGCCCAGTCAAATGGGGACCCTCACCTATTTCTGGTGGTTTGGCAATAGCACAAAGGTTTGACCCTTTCTCTTCAGTATTAAACTTGATCTAGATTCCTATGTTCCAGTTTCTAAATTATTTTGCAGGAACTGGATTGCAGCAATAGCTGGTACATATTGAAGCTAAGAACACACAGAGTTGAACAAAATATGATTTCTGGAGTCAGCTCTTTACCTTAGCAGAGAAACTTTAGGGCATTGTTAGAAAGAAAGAGCACTTTGGGAAATGGTACAAATGTACATGCTCTATTTCCTCTATTTAAAATCTCTAAGTGTCATTGACTCCATTTTGCTTTAATTCCTGGCCTTTCTACTCTAGTGCTGTGTAATAATAGCAAGGGTTGGGGCTGGAGAGATGGCTCAGCGGTTAGGAGCACCGTCTGCTCTTCCAGAGGACCCGGGTTCGATTCCCAGCACCCACATGGCAGCTAACAACTGTCTGTAGTTCCAGTTCCAGGCAAACACCAAGGCAAATAAATAAATAAAGTTTTAAAAAAAAAAAAAAAATAGCAAGGGCATTGCTTGGCATCTCTGAGATTGAGAGTTTACATGGGTCAAATATGAGCTAGATATCTAGTTATAAGAGCAGGAAGTAAAGTTGGATGATATATAAAGGATCCTCATCAATTCCTGCCAGGTATTCTGTAAACACAAGTTGTTTTAGGGATGATGATGAAGTGGCTGTACCTTTGAGTAAGAATTTAGAAAGACCAGTTGTCGGAACTTTTTAAAAGGGCCTATTCCCAGAACTTATTGAAGATGATACCTGTAATGAAATGATGAAACTCTGAGAAATTAAGATGAATGATCATCAATTACATTAATGCTCTCCTTTACTGGTTTTAAAACAACAACATGAAAATTTTAGGAATACCATGTTTGATTATTTATTTATTTGGGTGCGTCCTCCAGTGTATGTGTAGAGGTCAGAGAGCAACTTACAGGAATTATTTCTGTCCTTCCACCTGCCATATGGATTCCAGCAATTAAACTCAGTTATCAGACAGCAAGAACCTCCAGCTTCTAAGCCATTTAATGGACCTGAAACTCAATTTTAAAGCATTTCAGGTTCACAGAAAATTTGAGAGGGTTGTGCAGAGATTTATTATCTGTTCCTTGCTCCCACTCATTGACAAGCTTTCTGTTAGTGAACTTTATAAGCAGATCATTATCACCCAGAGTATAAAGTTTATGTTAGGGTTCTTTCTCTGGGTTTGAACAAATGTAAGAAACAAGATAGTTGTATTTTCCACATTAATTTGTGATTTACTTACTCATCTCTTTGTCCTCCTCAGTATCTGCCATTAATATCTAGATTTTTTTGTCTAATAATATTATTAAACTCATTACTCTGTTTTGTTTATAAGTTGGATTATTTTTCAGTTAGTAATGCGAGTTTAAATGTTTATATTTTGTTTCATGTCTTATAGCTCATTTCTTTTTCTAAAGATTTTTTTTAATCTTATGTATATAAGTGTTTCCGTGAATCTAGCTATGTAGAATGTGAGTGCCTAGTGATCACAGAAACCAGAAGAGGGTATCAGATTTCCCTGGAGCTGGAGCTACAGACAGTTGGAGCCAATCTGTGGTTGCCAAGAAATTAAACTGGGTCCTTTGAAAGATCAGTATGTTCCCTTAGCCACTAAACTATCTTTCTAGCCATTGCATTTTTACATTTCCCCTGCAACTGAGAAGAGCTTCTTTTACTTCATATCCTCCCCAGCATTTGATGGTATTATTATGTTCTGGACTTTGTTGTTCTACCAGGAATGCGGTGATATCTCATTTGAATGTGCATTTCCCAGATAACATATTATGTGGAGGTCATGCTCTATGCTTCCTGGTCAGCTTATGTTGTGTTTGATGTGGTGTTTATTGTTCTAAAGCCATGAAGATGCTTACTTCATACAGTTTATTGTTTCGAAGGTTTACTCACATATTCTATGTAACAATTATTGCACCTTTTGCAGAAGTATCCTCCCTGCTTATTTCTCTTTTTATTCTCTTGACAATGCCTTTGAAAAAGCTTAGACATTAAAGTTTAACAAAGTCCATCTTATCAATTGTGGGGTGCTTTGTGATTTTAATGTTTATCTATAATGACACTGCTGTATTTAAGTCTATCTGAGTTTGATCTTATATGATATTCTAGAGTTTCTAAAGCTTTGTGTTTTACATTTAGGTTTACAATCCATTTTAGCTCATCTCTGAAAGGAGTAAGGCCTGGCAGGGTTAATTTGTTTGAACATGCAAATCTCCTAATGTTTCAATTTAACTATTTTGTTTGCTATGTTTGTTACTGTGCTTCTTTGGCTAACATCACATGTAACTCTGTCTATTTCTTCTCATTGACCTTTTGTCTTCCTTCACTGTCACCACACTGTCTTGATTGTTGATAAGTTTGTGGTAAGTCTGAAGTTGATTGGAGTTTCACGTTAATATTATATAGCCTTCCATGGATCTTTTTCTTCTCTATACAAACTTAGAATAAATTTGTTGAGATCTAAAAAATTACTTTTAAGACTATTTTATTGGGGATGTATCATTGATATGTCAAGTTGGTAAGATCTAAAACACTGACAATAGTGAATCTTCCTTATCCACAGACATGGATATATTGAGGTTCATTTACTTAGCCCTTGATTTCTATCAATCAGTATTTTATAGTCATATGCAGATCTTACAGATATCTTATGAGATTTATGACTAAGTCTGATATTTCATTTTTAATAGTGCTGATGCAGATGGCATTGATTTTAATAAAGATTTCACCTGTACATTGCCAGTATCTAATGGAATGATTGACTTATGTATATTTATTCTGAATCTCAAAACCTGGCTGCATTTAACTAAGGGATCTCAACAGTTTGTTTGTTGTTAATACTGTTTTGAAATATTTTTAAAAAACTTTTTTATTGTTCTTTGTGAATTTCACATCATGGGTCTTCATCCAGTTCATCTCCATATTCCTTGATATCCTTCTTCTGCCCTTGCAACCCCTCATTCTTCTAGGGATCTGATGACCAGGTTGGGTTGGAGTTGAGATAGTATCTCTTTTTCTCATGACTGTTAGACTAAGATAAAACCCTTTCAAGTTAGACTTTAACTTATTAGTTTCTTCTAGGAACAGTTTTTTTTTTTAAAGTTACAGTACACTCAGTACACTGATGTACTTAGAAATTGCCCCTTATCCCTGGTCACTGAAAGAAGTACAAAAAACATATTTCTCCATTGTTTATGAGATACCCTGGCCAGCTCCTGTCTGTAAAATTTACAAACCTTGAAGACCTCAGATGACTCACTGGAGCCTCCCTGCTGTTTTAACTGTCTTACTTTTATTTTCCTTGAAAATCTATTATGTTCTTACTGTTGCTTATCTGGGCAAACACAGTAATTTAAAAATAATACAGTAAATGTAAACAAATTTGAAAGAGGTGGATATCAAGAGGTAAAAATAAACAACTATTTCATTGTTAGTTAGGAATGATAAGGTGAATTCTTCCTGTGTCCTCACTCCTGAGAGGTAAGGCTGTGAGGTGCCTCACTCCTGATTTTGTAGAGAATGACAGTATAATATAATAGAGGGTGGGACCTGGGACTTAAAGTCATGAGTTAGGTTTCCAGAAGGGTTTATGTCTTAGATAATCCTGGATATTTGAACTTGGTTAAGTTGTTAGTCCTAAAATGCCATTCACTCCCTCTCTCATCGTGCCAATTGTGAAAAGTAAGATAATACATATTCAAATGTCATATATTATATGGTTACCAATTGTATCACCATTGTAGTATATCTTTGAAACAGATCTATTAGAAATTATGTTGAAAGATAGAAAAAGATTCATGTACCTAATGGCTTTTGGTTTTATACTACTTCTGCCTAGCAACTTTAATTTAACTTGTGGAAAATTAGTGCTTTTGCACTTCTGAATATTTTAGAAGGGCAACAGATAGTCATGTCTATACTTGGTACAGTAAAAAATCTCTCACAGTGTACAACCAGCATTCCAAGATGACACACTTGATTAGTTGAAAAACCAGATGTCAGACTCAGGGACCCTAAATCCATGCAGCACATGTCATCATTCAGCACAAGAATGCTACATTACTGGGAATGTTTATCCCCCTAGCGTTACTGAGCAGTCATTTTTCTTTAAAAATCATAAGATAGAAAAGGAAAAAAGGAATGAGAAAAATCACTCGAGGAAAAGTTTATTTTTCCCCTGAGAATATGAGAGTTTGGCTTCTATTTGAAGAATTAATTTTTTGTTCATGTACATTTCCTTTATCATATTTACTGAGAAATCACTGTATGTAATGACACCAATTCTTGGATGGATCTCAACATAGAGATTTACTTGGCAGCCAATGGGAAACTAAAAATGCAAATGTCTTTGCAATAACTATTTTTCTCTTGAGTGCTGATTCTAAAATATGAAGTGCTAAATAATGCTCTCTCTGTATTTGATTCAAAATAGCTAATGAATGGAAAAAGCAATGGAAGAATCTGGTTTTAGTTTCCCTGATAATATTACAGTAGCTTGTGATTGAGTCTTTTCATCTGAAGTCAGGGAGCTAGCATTTAACACTGTGGAGTCATGCACTGAAATCTCCCTCACACATCTACAAGTGTTATGACACATTATGAGATTTTTAAGTGAATGCTGACAATATAGTTTTACTTTTTAAATTGATTACTACGGTATTCCTTTGGTTAAAAAATTCCCATTCATAAGCTAAAGAATGGAGTGTAATATACAAGCATCTATGTCACAAATGGTATTACCAGTTGATATTTGTTTCCAAAGAAGCAAATTTAGCAATACCTGAAAGGCAAAAGTATAAAATAGGTTCAGAGTATGACAACTTGGGTTGAAATCCAGATAGATTTTTCTTTGTTTTAGTCCCTTGGTGAAAACATTTACTTTCGATATGTCTCAGTTTTATTAACTGTCAAGTCGAAATACTAACTGTAATAAATACAATTGATTATTGCCATGAGCTTTAAATAAAAAATACTCTTGAATCACTTGGAACATGACTAAGCATTTGCAAGCATCAGACATTGTTATATACTGAGTACATTTACATGTAGGGATAAAATCTGACAGGGTTCTACAAGTCACGTAACTGTCTATAACAGTTACTACCTACATTTGGAAGAGACATATTTTCTGTGCTTTTGTTATCACCACACTAGAAACACATTAATAGATGGGGGACCATAATACATCATGATTTAGCAAAGGATCATCACTTTTGGCTGAAAAAGGAATGAGTGATTTGGGGTATCAGTGGGTGTGGTCAACTTTTGAGCTGTTTGGCTCTGTTTAACTAGCAAACTGCTCTTTAAAATGAACTCATTCTAATTTTATTTATCCCTTGAATTTGCTGTATTTTCTCAGTATTTATTATTTTATTTAACTATCAGAACAGCTTTATTTACTTAACCAACAGAAACCCCATTTTATAGGGGGCACTTAAGCTGGCAACCTTGGAAGTTAGTTTGGGATGTATGTGTTTGTGTGTCTACTATATGAAGTAGAAAAATTTACTCAGATGGTTAAATTAAATACAAATATTGATGCAAATATACTTACTCTCTAACTCTATAGCCAGTTCTTATTTTGATGTATTAGTATCAGAGGTAAAAAGCATGAACGATGTTATCCCTTTCTTCAAAGAAATTGTGTTCTATCTTAAAAGGCAAGATGAAAACACATAAAATAATTGGTGTGGAAGTATGATGTACAGATAAATAGAAAATAATAAGCATTCCTGAGACCCAGCTGTTGGCTTACATACCTACAAAACTATCAGCAGGGGACATGAAATTGTATCAGGCCCTCCATAGATTGTTTCAGAAGCAGTTTTTTTTTTTTTCTACTAGCTGTGAAGAATACAAAGCAGGGTAAATTTCATTTGACATCTTCAAGAAATGTAGTCTATTTGATAAAATAAATTTAACATCTAGGAAAATGAATAAGACGGGAAGACAGTGGGAGCATACATATACAAGCCAAGTTGGGCAAGGGATGGATGCAAGCCTCGTGAGCCACAAAGAATGTCACTTGTGGAAATAACCCTAAACTGACTTTGAAGGAACAGCATAACTGAGGCAGGTAAAAGGAAAGATCAAAGTGTAAAAGTTAATATTGGCAAGTGGCAGTGTCTTGTGTGGATTGAGAGCATTTATTTAGGTAGATATTAGAAGAAAAACACTTAATGATGGAATGATACATTTCTTAAAATATTTTATTTTGTCATAAAAATCTATATTAAAGTAAGATGATAAGAGATAAAATTAGACAAAGCTATCATGAACATGTGATCCTAAAACAGAAATATTCTCCCTCCCCATTGTGTGTGTGTGTTTTCTGTGCATACATATTAAATCATTTTCAACTATAAATTTTCACATCAATTTATAGCTACAACACAAGTAATATTTTGCTTTACTTCTTGCTTGCTTTTGTGTATATTTAAGTTTCCTTCTTTACATAGTTCTCAGCATGGTATGCCCACAATTATATATTTTGCCTTTTCATTTCCTATGATAAGCACTTTTCATACATTGCTGTGTAATCTACTGAAGGTTTTAAGTGAGACAAACATAATGATTGTGTTGTTTGTTCAGTTTGGCAGTGGAAAATTTGATTAAGGTGCACAGTTTAAACTGGAGATTTCATGATATGCAGCATTCTTATGATTTGGTGTGTAGACCGTATCCAGAGATTTCCCTGCAGCTCACTAGTCCATTAGTCAAGTGGAAATCTTATAACTAAATAGTTTCTTAAAGCTTTTATTATTACTTGCCAGGCTCAGTTGGATAATTTGTGACCTGTCACATGTGAAGGACTCTTCACTATGAGAAATGTAGCCCAAAGCCCAGGCAGAACATGAGGTATTATTCTAAGGGGCCCCACTGAAAGCTGGCCCTGCAGCTAGGACAAAGCAGAGACAGAAAAGTCAATCGGCTGCCTGCTGGGTTTGTGGGTCTCTGAATGGCCAATTTGCTGGGATTAACAGAGGTCTGGCTTAATAAATGTGTCTGCATGCCTAATAGATTTGAGTAAATGAACCTTAAAATATTTGATTTAATTTAGCATTGGGCATTGTACATCAGTGGCCAATGTAGAACTCAAGGATCCTGTTGACTGTTCCAGCTTTCTGGGGAAGGTGAAATCAGCCATGTTGCTGTAACTGCTGATGAAAAACAAAAGCAATTTGGGAAACAGAATTGGCTTCTGTATTTACCTAGCATAGATGCCTATCTGTGGTCTGCCATCCAGACACCAAGCATCCACATCCCTCAGCATTTGTTTGCTGTGGCTCTGTGCCCTGACTGGCTGCTGTGATGGCTTGCATTCACCCACTTCTGTTGATGTGTTCCCTTTGTCCTTCAGCCCTGAATCCTCTCTTGGCTTTGGAATCTAGGGAAGTAGCCAGATGGAGATGAGATAAGATTGCTAGGACAGGAGGGAATCAAGTTTTCTCAGAGGAGAAGCTATTGTTCAAAATGCCATAACCAGCTAAGTCTTGAAATAAAAAGAATCTTCTGAGGAAAGGAGAGGGCCACTGGTCTCACTTAGAGCTAGCAAAGATGGTAAGTGAAAGGTGAAGAAACTAGGAACAGAGTGGGAAAGGCCTTGGTAGGGAGCAATGGAAGGACTGACTAGGGGGCAGCAAATGGTCAGAAGGACAATTCCAGGTATTTTCCAACTGAGGGAATAGTGTAGGACATAGAAAAATAAAAGCATTTTTATTATCCCTGCTGAAAATATTTTACCCAGTGTTTTGTAATGAAACATTGAGATATACAATGAAATGTTCAGAATTTTGCAAGGAATGGGATTTAGTTTCTTCCTACACTCTTATTCACTGTGTATAGTGCACTAATTATGTTTATTATGGAAACGTCAAAAGTCTGTCTCTGCATTACTGTCTACACATCTATTAACCTTAAATTTAAAACTGCATTTTAAAGTAAATTCAGGCTTATATGCTTTGGTCTAAATCATTATGCTTGCAAATCATTGAGTGTAGTTTGCAGTTTCTTAAAAGTTTTCCTCCTTGGGGAATGAAAAATATATTAATGATGGAATGTATGAATCTGCAGTATGTGCTTACAGTTGAGAAGGCATGCTCTTGGGTAGCCTACCTGGGATGATGCCTTATCATCATTCCTCTTTAAGTTTTCTCTATGTTCTCAGTCAATCTCCACCCCATTATATTTTAGATTTGCCTGGAACAGAATATCATACAAATCACATGTTACAAGCTGGTCTCCTTTACCTCTTGTGGTTTTGACAGTCACACATCTCTGGTTTTATAGGTACCATGCAAATACATGCATGAATATTCTTTCTCATTTGTTATCTGAATATTCTATAGTTAATTTTTAATTTGTCATCGGTTGCTTTCTTGACTCTTCACATTTTAAGTTGATGGAAATAGCTGCTATGAATTTCTTTAAATGTGCATGTATGCTTTCTCTTAACTAAGTTCTAGAGACTACAGTTGCAGTTCATAAAATGTGAAATGGCAAACCATTTTGGAAAAAGTTCTCAAAGTTTCCAACAAACTAAACTTTCCCCAAAATGGTTGCAGTACTTTTATATTTCTACCAAAATAGCATGAGAGTTCTAGTTAGCTTTGTGTTTTTAGCAATGCTTCATATTATCATTTAAAAATAACTTTTAACCATTGTACTACTACATGTTGATGTCTCATTTTGTTTCCAAAAATTTGGGAAGGGCTCTGACTCATGAGACTTAGTACAGTAAGAAATAGTAGTAAATATAAATGATATTCCACAGCCATTTGTCAATTTCTTAGGTCAGTTGCCCAATGACTTCTCAGAGATAACCTAATTCCAAACCTTCATGTTTTAGCCACAATCTTATATTTTATTCTTAACTGCCACACAACATCTTTAAAACGTAGTTGTTTCTGTCCCAAATAATAAACACATAATTTCTTTTTCATAGACAGAAGAGAAGCCTTCTCCAGAAGTTCATAAACACTGTGCAGTTGGCTACTCTGAGATATTGAGATCTTTTCTCTAAACAGATAAAGAGGAGAACTAGAAAAGACACAGACTTTTCTAACATCATTAGCTCAAATAGTGATGGAGCCAGAGCTTTAAGTCACAGTTATTGTAATTCAAAAGAGAGCAACAGTGTGGTGTATATATTGTCTCATTTCATGGCCATGGATCTTTCATCTTTCCATGGTGTGGATGACACTTCTTTGCTGAATACCAATTGACTTCAGCATACTTTTCCTCTTTTCTTATGTCTTCTCCTACTGCTTTTCTTCCAGAGGACCAGGGTTTAATTGTCAGCGTTCACATGGTGGTACTCAATCATTTGTAACTCAAGTCCTGGGGGATCTGACACCCTCTTTTTCCTTTGTAGGTACTTCACACATGTTTTACACAGTACATGTAGGCAAAACATATATACACATAAAATAAAAATAAGCAAAATTATTAAAGAAACGGGAACCTAAATGTGCATGGTGTTATGGTGTGTATGGTGGATCTACTTCACTAACAGGTCACTTCTTTGAAAAGTCCCTGCATCCCAAAAATTATGGTATAGAACATAAGGGACACTGGACGACAAGAGGAAGTGAACTTTGTTCCATGAGCTAACAGATACAGGCCTTAAAATCTTATTTTATTTTGCTCAGGAGGAGGAACAAAGTGATATGAGAACTCAAGAGTGTCACTCAGTATTCTGGTTTAAATGTAATGAAATTGATCAATACCCTTCCTAGTTCCTGGAGATTTAACTACAGTTTTTGGGAATCCAAATAATTTTTTTTTCTAATTCTTTTTTAAGTAAAGAACCCCGGAAAGCTGTCATTCTATGAATGGGAATGGCATTCTGAGATTTATAAGAAGGAAAGAAAATCTGGTACACCATGGAAGTTTGAAGGAGTATTATTCTTTTCTTTCTTGCAGCCCCTCATCACTTTGGACAGCAGCATATCTTTCACATTCTTTGCAGAGGGAACCAATACCATCACTGTGCAGGTAGCTGCTGGGAATGCTCTCATCCAAGACACAAAGGAGATTGCAGTGCATGGTAAGCTCTGAACATGGTCATGTGAGGTTCTCTTCTGCTCAAGAAATTTCCTCTTTCTATACGAGTGCCAGCCATAAACTGCTTTGCAAGGTAATAGGATGAACATTGAAGTCTACCAGTACAGACTTCATTGGATGGAGGAATGAAATAAAAACAAATAAGCAAGCCACAGGTAGGCATCTGTTATGCCTTGTGGAGATATGCATCTAGTGGTATGTCTAGATGATAACTTTTTGTGATACTTATTAAACGTAGACATTTATTATAGTTGAAGAAAAGGTAAAGTAGAAGGATTGTAGAAGGAGCTAGATCTGATGATCTGTTAAGATGTCTGCAGTGTGTGTAGCACTTACTGTGTGAAATGGGACAAGTGATCTACAGACCTTAGAAGTATTGCTCCCCCTCCGGTAGAACTTATATCCTGGATAATGAGATGACCTGTACCAAGTAAATGTGGTTTTCATTTTTTTGGTTGCTGAAATTTTAGCATTGTTTTCTGTAAAAACTTTATAATGAGGCTAAAATAATAAGCTTATATAGCTATATATACATGGTATATGTTATAAAAGTTGAAGAAAAACTGCCTAGAAGTTGGAGAGGGTCAGGCTTCCTATGGGGAGTTGACAAGGTTTGACATATCAAGTCGAGGCAGGCCCAACCACCCACCACCACCATATCAAGGTTGAGCAAGGTAACCCTACATAGAGAATGTGCTTTGAAAAACCAGTTATTCGCTAGGAATAAATACTGGTCCTCCTGACAGGAGGCCCACAAACTGGCCAAACAACCCAACTGTCACCCACATTAAGCAGGCCTAGTTTGGTCTCATGTAGGTTCTGTAGTTGTCAGTGTGGAGTTCATGAACTCCCATTAGCTCATGTCAGCTGTCTCTGTGGGTTTTCCAGTCATGATGATGACTTCTCCCCCTGGTCCATATAATCCCTCCTACCTCCTGTGACTCAACTTCAGAAGCTCATCCCAAAGTTTAGCTATAGACCTTTTCTTATGTTTCTATTAATTACTTTGTGAAGGTTTTATGATGACAATTAGGGTAGTCATCAATCTGATTACATGGGTATATCAGTTCAGGCATCCTCTCTGCTATTACTAGGAGTCTAAGCTGGGGTCCTTTTTGTGGATTCCGGGGAATTTCCTTAGCACCAGGTTTCTCACTGTCCCTATAATGGCCCCTTTATGAAGATATCTCTTTCCTTGCTTTCTTTCTCTGCTCTTCTGCCAACTCCACCATTCCATTCCCTAACATTCTTTCCCCTTCCTCCCTTTTTCCCTGTGCTCCCAGTTTATACAGGAGGCCTTATTCATTTCCCTTTCCTATGGTGATCCATGCACATCCCTCTTAGAGTCCTCATTGTTACTTAAATTCTCTGGATTTGTGGATTGTAGCCTGATTATTCTTTGTTTTACATCTAATGTTCACTAATGAGCGATTACATAATGTGTTTGTCATTTTTGGTCTGGACTACCTCACACAGGATGGTTTTTTTCTAGTTGCATCCATTTACTTACAAATTTCATGGTGTCATTCTTTTTTCCCCCCACTGAGCAATACTCCATTGTGTAAGTATACCACATTTTCTTTATCCATTTATTGATTGAAGGACATCCCCCCACTGAGCAATACTCCATTGTGTAAGTGTACCACATTTTCTTTATCCATTTATTGATTGAAGGACATCTAGGTTTTTTGAGGTTTTTTTTTCCAGGTCTTGGCTATTATGAATAATACTGATATGAACTTATTTGAGCAAATATCCTTGTGGTATGACTGAGAATTCTTTGGGTATATGTCCAAGTGTGATGTTTCTGGGTCTTGAAGTATATTGATTCTCAGTTTTCTGAGAAACCACCATAACGATTTCCAAAGTGGTAATACATGTTTGCACTCCCACCAGCAGTGAAGGAGTGTTCCCCTTATTCCACATCCTCTCCTCATCAGTGTTTTTAAACTTAACCATTCTGACAGTTGTAAGATGGTGTCTTCAAGTCATTTTGATTTGCATTTCCCTGATGGATAAAGATGTTGAACAATTTCTTAAATGACTGTTTCCCATATGAGAGTCTTCTGTTGAGGATTCTTTGCTTAGATCTGTACCCCATTTTTAATTGAATTACTTGTTATTTTGATTTCTAGTTTCTTGAGTTCTTTGTATATTTGGAGATCGGCCCTCTATCAAATGTGGGGTTGTTGAAGATCTTTTCCCATTCTGAAGTACGCCATTTTGTTATTGACACTTTAGCAGTGTCCTTTACTTTACAGAAGCTTCTCAGTTTCAGGAGGCCCCATTTATTAATTGTTGCTCTTAGTGTTTATACTATTGGTGCTATATTTAAGAGGTGGTCTCCAGTGCCCATATATTCAAGGCAACTTTCCACTTTCTCTTCTATCAAGTTCAGTGTAACTGGATTTACATTGAGAGCTTTGATATACTTGGACTTGAGTTTTGGGCTTGGTAATAGATCTGGATCTATTGGAATTCTTCTTTAGGGCAGTATCCAGTTATGCTAGCACCATTTGTTGAAGATTCTTTCTATTTCTTATTGTACAATTTTGGCTTGTTTGTCAAAAATCAGGTGTTCATAAGCATGTGAATTAATGTCTGGGACTTCAATTCTATTCCATTGATCCATGTGTCTGTTTTTATGATAATAACAAATGGTTTTTCTTACTATAGCTCTATTGTAGATGGTTCAACATATGAAAATCTGTCAATGTAATCTACCTTATAAATGAACTGAAAGGAAAAAAAACTCACATGATCATCATATTAGATGCTGAAAAAGCTTTTGACAAAATCCAACACCCCTTCATAATAAAGGTATTGAAAAGATTGGGGATAGAAGGTATATAACTAAATATAACAAAAGCAGTGTACAGCAAGCTGACAGCCAACGTCAAACTAAATAGAGGAAAACTTAAAGTGATTATACTAAAATCAGAAATTAGACAATGCTTTTTAATCTCCAAATCTATTTATTCAATGTAGTACTCAAAGTTCTAGCTAGAGCAATAAGACAGCAAAAGGAGATCAAAGTAGTATAAATTGGAAAGAATCAACTCAAGCTTTTGCTCTTTTTAGATGATATGGTAGAATACATAGGTGACTCCAAAAATTCAACCAGGGAACTTCCACAACTTTGATAAACTCTTTTAGTGATGTGGTAGGATTCAAGATTAATTTTAAAAAATCAGTTACTCTCCTATATACAAATAATAAATAGGCTGAGGAAGAAATCAGAGAAACATCACGTTTACAATAGCCACAATAATTTAAAATATCTTGAGGTAACTCTAACCAAACAAGTGAAATACCAGTATTATAAGAACTTTAATTTTTTGAAGAAAGAAATTGAAGACAATATCAGAAAATGTAAAGATCTCCCATGCTTTTGGGTGGGTAGGACTAATGTAGTCAAACTTTCAGTCTTAACAAAAGCAATCTTTAGATTCAATGCAATACCCATCAAAATTCCAACACAATTCTTCACAGACCTTGAAAGAACACTACTCAGTTTTATATTGAAAGACAAAAATTCAGCATAGCCAAAACAGTCCTGTAAAATAAAGGCAATTCTGGAGCTATCACTATTCCTGACCTCAAGCCCTACTACTGAAAACAGTTATTAATTACTGCATTTATTTTAAGTGAAATTAACTGTCTTATGTTACCCTTCCCTTCAGACCTCCCATAAGTTCCCAGACAGCCTCTATCTTTGAAGTGGTCTAGATAATCATACAAATGTGTGTGAGCCTCTGACTGAGGCATATTTTTCTAGCTTTATCCCAGTGAGTTATTTTTCTACTTCTCTATTAACTAGCCACTGGAGCCCCTTATTAGAACCTGAAATAAATATTTTTATTGTAGTATAAATGCTACCATGAAAAGTGGTGCAGATCAGAAATACTGATTTTCATGAATTAACATCAAGTGGATAAACCTGTGTACTCACCAACCAGGTTAAAAAAAAATCAAGCATTACCTTACACTCCTAGAGACAAAGTGTAACCTGCTTTCATTGCCTGTGAGGTTTTTACAGAATAATCAACATTAAAACTGAAGGACAGAGAAGTGAAAATCTTTTATTCCAGCCAAGACCCAATTTTTATACTTTGGGTTGGCTCTGAGCTGCATAAAAGGGAATTCAGATGCCATACTCAGCTATCCTGCTTGTTTTTGTTCCAACCAATAGTTTTTATACAAATTAGCAACATGAGGAAAAGCACAAATCTACTGTTGGTGAGCAACTTCCCTTCTTTTGAGAAGTCAAAGAGCAACTGAACACAAGTAAAGCTAGTTTAAGCCTTGTGAAATAAAACTGGTTCCTAATGTGCATGGTTAGGGTCCCACTGCCTGTCAAGTCCTCTCATCTCTCTTGACCAGCTTCACCTACACATTCTGTCTTCTTGCAGAATATTTCCAGTCACAGCTTTTATCATTCTCTCCAAATCTGGATTACCACAATCCTGATATTCCTGAGTGGAGGCAAGACATTGGCAATGTTATCAAGCGAGCTCTGGTTAAGGTAAGATGGCTATATATTTGATTATTTGAAACTAAGAAAAAAATAGTGGCAGGACCAAGAATCAAAACTTTAACTCTACAGAAAGATAGGGATTATTCCTCCATATTGAGAGAGAAATGAAAGGAAGGCAGAACTGAATAGGAAGGAGAAAAAAGAGGAGATATGAGAGAGGAAAGCTGGTAATGGAAGAGAAATTAGTCGAGTTTGAAAAAGAAAATTGGCTGAGTGATTATCCCAAGAATTTCTAAGAAAAGAACTTGACACCTTTAATGGAAAGAAGGGATAAACCACTTGATGAATTTCCATTAATTTTATGCATTTATTTACTCTTTGCCTATTATTAGGTCCTTTTAAATGTAAGTTCACTAGGCTACCATTGGCCATTCAGCTAAGAAAAAGAGCAGCCCACTAGAGAAATATAGCTTCAGATTTAAGCTGAAGTCATAATTGCTTTGGTGAAAATAAGAGTTTTGTTGAGTGTCAAAAGTACATACTAGAATATAATGATGAGTAAAGCAGTTAACGTCAGTGAAGAAGTAAATCTAATATGCAATTCTATGGTATAGAGGCATAGCCAGCAACTTCAAAAAACACCAAGAAATATGTGACCTCCTTATCCTGGGGATTGCAAGGTTGACCCTAACATGCAGTTCAATTAATGCTTTCTGAAATATTAGAATGGTTCTAGAAGGGATAGTTGAACTATATTTTAAAGGATAAATATCAGCTAACAGGGAAGAGATTGTGCCTTTCAGATAGAATGAACACTACATGCAAAGTCAAATTCTCCTAGAAGTGCTCAGTATTTTGCAGAAATGACAATTTGCTATTGTCAATCTATATCTGATAGAAGAAAAAAGTGGACAATAGTGACCTAGGGTAGATAAGTCAAAGTGTGAAGAATTGGTGTAAGTTGTAGGCATCAGAGAATGTGAAAAGTATGATGTTTTCTTTAAGTAAGGAGATTTTGTTAATACATGTATTTTCTGGGCACATACTCTGGTAACAATGCAAAAAAAAAAAAAAAGAAAGAAAGAAAGAAAAGATGCTTGGGTAGGAAGGGCAGAATTTGGGGATGATTTAAATAGACCAGAAACAATTTAATTAAAAAGAGAGGTTCCGCCACCGGGACCTGTGCTCTCTGCGGCGTCCCAGCGCACTCTGGAGCAGGGGCAGCTGAACTCTGCACCTGGCCACACCCGCAGCCCCTGCTGCTCAGGGAATCTACTAGGAGCCCTACTGCGACCCCGAACTGAGTGAACTGAGCAAACCAACTGCAGGGGTCTCTGAGGGGCGGATTCGAACCGTGACCAGAGGTGAGGAGGGCTCAGCGGGCCTCAGCGCCTGTATCCTGGCCTGGGAGGGAGAGTTGACCTCACACTGCTTCCGGTTCCACCACCGGGACCTG
>PVIH01026465.1:0-18727 GCA_004025045.1 Sigmodon hispidus | reverse complement strand
CTGTTATTCCAAATGAAATTTAGTATTGTTCTTTCAAGGTCCAAAAAATATTGTGTTGGGATTTTGATAGGCAGTGCATTGAATCTGTAGATTGCCTTTGGTAGAATTGCCATTTTTACTATGTTGATCCTACCAATCCAGGAACATGGGAGAGCTTTCCATTTTCTGATATCCTCTTCAATTTCTTTCTTCAATGATTTAAATTTTTTTTCAAATATGTCTGTTACTTCTTTGGTTATAGTTATAGTCAATTCTCTTAAGGTTAAAATGTTGAGCACTTTTTCAAGTACTTTTCTACCATTTGTAGTTCTGGTGAGATTTACTTTTTTTAATTCTGAACCCCATTTTTTGATTGTGTAATTCAGGACTTTGGGTTCTACTTTCTTGAGTTCTCTATATATTTTAGAGATCAGTCCTCTGTCACTTGCAGGATTAGTGAAATTTTTTTTCCCATTCTGTAGGCTGTAGTTTTGTCTTATTGATTGTGTCTTAGACTTTACACAAGTTTCTCAGTTTCAGGAGATCTCAATTATTGATTGTTGTTTTTAGTGTCTGTGCTACTGATGTTATATTTAAGAAGTGGTAAACTGTGCCATGAATTGGAAGAGATTTCTAACTTTCTTTTCTATCAATTTCAGTTTGGCTTGGTTTATGTTGAGGTTTTGATCCACTTGGATTTGAGTATTATGCAAGGTGATTGGCTTGGATCTATTTGCATCTTTCTACACATGACCATCCAGCTTTGCCAACAACATTTGTTAAAGATACTATCTTTTTTCCATTGAATATTTTGGTCCTTTTGTGAAAGATCAAGTGTTCACAGGTTTTTGGGTTAATGTCTGTGTATTCGCTTTGACTCCATTGATACACAAGTCTGTTTTTATGCAAGTACCTGGCAGTTTTTGCTACTGTAGCCCTATAGTATAATTTGAAGTTGGGAATGATGATGTGTTTTAACAATTCTGGCTTTTCTGTTATTTCAAATGAAATTGACCATTTTTCTCTGCAGGTCTGTAAATATTGTCTTGTGATTTTGATGGGAAATGCATTGAATCTGTAGATTGCTTCTGGTAGGGTTGCCATTTTTACTGTTGATCCTACCTGTCCAGGTACATGGGACCTCTTTCCATTTTCTGATATTCTCTTCAATTTTTTTCTTCAGTAATTTAAATTTTTTGTTAAAAACACTTATGTGTTAAAAGCTCTGGAGGGATCAGGAATACAGGGAAAATATCTCAATATAATAAAGGTGATTTACAAGAAGCTGACAGCCAACATCAAACTTAATAGAGAAAAACTCAAAGCAATCCAACTAAAATCAGGAACTAGACAAGGATGTCCTCTCTCCCCTTATCTATTCAATATAGTTCTCGAAGGTTTATCTAAAACAATAAGAAAACAAAAGGAGTTTAAGGGGATACAAATTGGAAAAGAAGAAGTAAAACTATCTCTGTTTGCAGATGATATGTTTGTTTACATAAGTCACCCACAAAATTTTACCAGGGAACTTCTACAGCTGATAAAAACCTTCAGCAATGTAGCAGGATACAAGATTAACTGAAAGAAATCAGTAGCCCTCCTACACACTAAAGATAAAAGGGCTGAAAAGGAAATAAGGGAAACATCACCCTTTAAAATAGCAGCACACAGCATTAAATACCTTGGAGTAACTATAAACAAAGAAGTAACAGATCTATTTGACAAAAATTTTAAATCACTGGAGAAAGAAATAGAAGAGGATATCAGAAAATGGAAAGATCTCCCATGTTCCTGGATAGGTAGGATCAACATAGTAAAAATGGCAATTCTATCAAAAGCAATCTACAGAATCAATGCACTGTCCATCAAAATTCCAGCACAATATTTTATGGACCTGAAAATAACAATACTCAATTTCATTTGAAATAACAGGAAAGCCATGATTGCCAAAATAATTTTGTTCAACAAAAGAACCTCAGGAGGCATCACTATCCCCAATTTCAAGCTATACTACTGAGCTACAGTAATAAAAATAGCCTTGTAGTGGCATAAAATCAGACTTGAGGATCAATGGAATATAACTGAGGATCTGGGCATTAAGCCAAAACCTATGAACACCTGATCTTCGACAAAGAGCCCCAAAATATTCAATGGAAAGAAAGATAGTATCTTTAACAAATGATCTTGGCATAGCTGGTTGGTAGTGTTTAGAAAAATGCAAATCGATCCAAGCCTGTCACTCTTCACAAAACTCAAGTCAAGTGGATCAAAGACCTCAACATAAACCCAATCACACTGCACTTGATAGAAAATAAAGTGGGAAATACCCTCCAATGCATTGGCACAGGTGACCACTTCCTAAATATAACAGCAGTAGCCCAGACAGTAAGAACAATAATCAGCAACTGGGATCTCCTGAAACTGAGAAGTTCCTGCAAGGCAAAGGACAAAGTCAATATTGTAAAATGACAGCCTACAGAGTAGAAAAATATTTTCACCAACCCTACAAGTGATAGAGGACAGATCTCTAAAATATATGGAGATTGTAAGAGTGAAGCGTAGATCACTGCCTGTGCTGAACACAGCTGGAAAAGTAGCAGCCAGGGAACGGCTGGGTCCCTTGGTCCTGGGTGCAAGCTTCAGAGCTAAGAAATTTGCCTTCAGCAAGGAGCACAGTCTACACAGACACCATGACAGGAGGAATAGCAGCAAGGAAGTAGAGGAGTTCCTAAAAGCTGAGAGTTCAGAGGTCAAAAGGTGACTTCTGCCACCTGAACCTGACCCCTGAGATAGTTTCTCAGCTTTGATATAGAGCACAGCCCATCCAGTACACGGCTGGTATATTAGCAGTGGAGGAACAGCCAAGTCCCTGAGCACATTGCTGAGAGGTGAGATGTCAAGATGTGATGACTTGCACAATAGCACAGTGATCTCATGAGAACAGCCAACCCTCTGAACACATAGGTAATTAAAAGCCCTTAGACCAACAACTCACAAAAAGTTTACCAAGAACTAACCAAGAGTTAATTGGGGAAACAATGGGCAGATGGTAGTGCAAGAATATATACAACAATACAAACGTCAACAAGACACCATCATAAGAAGTGAATAGTTCTATAGCTTCAAGACCTGAACATAACAACAAAGAGGGAACAGAAGGAAATGCTCTTAAAAACAGCTTCATGAAACTAATAGAAGCCTTAAAAGAGCATATAAAAAACTCCCTTAAAGAAATAGAAGAAAATACAAACACAAAATTAGAAGAGTTGAACAAAGCCCTGAAAGAAAATAAAGAATACCAAGAAAAAGTAAACAAACAAGTGAAAAAAAATTAACAAAAATTAAAAACTGAAATAGAAGCAATAAAGAAGACAAAAACCAAGACATACTAGAAATAGAAAACTTGAAAAAAAAATGACCCAGAACTACAGATTCTGGCATAACCAACAAATCCAAGAGAAGGAAGATAGAGTTTCTGGAGTGGAAGATAATGGTAATAGATAGATGCGTCAGTTAAATAAAACACTAGAACCAAAAATGTCATAATACAAAATGTCCAGAAAATTTGGTACACCATAAGAAGACCAAACCTGAGAATAATTGGAATAGAAGAAGGAAATGAATACCAGCTCAAACACACAGAATTTATATGCAACAAAATCATAGAAGAAAACTTCCCCAACTTATAGAAGGAAATGCCTATAAAAATACAGGAAGCCTACAGAACAGGAAATAAACTAGACCCACAAAAAAAAAAAAAAGACTGCTCCCCATATAATAACCAAGCCTCTAAACCTACAGAATAAATTTAAAAAATACTAAGAGCTACAAGGGAAAAAGTTCAAATCACCTATAAAGGGAGACCCATCAGAGTAACACCCGACTATTCAATGGAAATAATGAAAGCAAGAAGGTCCTGGTCAGAAATTATACAGACACCTTAAGTGCATGTATGCCAACTTAGACTACCATACCCAGCACAACTATAAATCAACATAGATGAAGTAAATAAGATATTTCATGACATAACCAGATTTAAATAATACCTAACCAGAAATCCTGCCCTGCAAAAAGCCCTAGAGGGAAAACTTCAATCTAAGGAAACCAGAAACACCCATGTAACCCCAGAGAGTTGATAAGTCTAGAGAAGAAACTCCCCTGGAAAAAAAGAAAATACAAGCTACTACCAAAAATGATGGGAAATATTGATCATTGTTCATAAATATCCCTTAATATGAATGGACTCAATTCACCTATGAAAAGACACACCCTTACACGATGGATACAAAAACAGAAACCATCCTTCTGCTGCATACAAGAAATGTACTTCAATGTTAATGACAGATAAAGGCTCAGAGCAAAGGGTTGGGAAAGGCTTTCCAATTAAATGGCCCGAAGAAACAAGCTGATGTAGCCATTCTAATATGTAACAAAATAGACTCTAAACTAAAATCAATAAAAAGAGACCAGAAAGGTCACTACTTATTCATCTCAGGAAAAATTCACCAAGATGAAAACTCAATCCTGAATATCTATGTCCCCAACAGAAGGGCAACAACATATGTAAAAGAAACAATTCTAAAGCTTAAATTTTATATCAAACATGATACACTAATAGTAGGAGACCCCAGTACACCAATTTCACACTAGGATAGGTAAGCCAGAAAGAAAATCAAGAGAGCAATAAGGGATCTTGCAGATATTATGACACAAATGTTCTTAGTAGATATATACCGAATACTCCATTCAAACAAAAAAGGAATATACATATTTCTCTGCACCCCATGAAACTTTCTATAAAATTAACCACATACCAGGTCATAAAGCAATTATCAAAAGGATTAAAAAATTGTACATAACACCTTGTACCATTTCAGATCACCAGGTCTAAAGTTAGAGATCAACAACATCAAGAATCTCAGAAAGCCTACTAACTCATGGAAACTAAGCATCACTTGACCGAACAACCTCTGGGTAAAGAAAGAAGTTAAGAAAGAAATCAAAGGCTTCCTAGAATTTAACAAAAATGAATCCACGACATACTCAAACTTCTGGAATACAATGAAAGTAGTCTTATAGGGAAAATTCATACCACTAGAAGCCTACATGAAAAAAACTGAAGAAATCCCATACAAGAGAACTATCAACACGGCGAAGGGTCCTAGAACAATTAGAAGCAAAGTCACCTAAAAAGAATAGAGGGCAGAAAATAATATGGCTTAGAACTGAAATCAGCACAATTGAAACAAAAAGAACAATACAGAAAATTAATGAATAAAAGAGTTGGTACTTAGAGAAAGTTAAAAAGATAAATAAACCCATATCTAAAATAACCAAAAAGCAGAGAGAGAATATCCAAGTCAAAAAAATCAGAAATGAAGAGGGGGACATAACAACAGACCCCAAGGACCCAGAGAATAATCAAGTCATACTTTGAAAATCTACACTCCACAAAAATGGAGAACTTAGAAGAAATGGATAGCTTTCAGGACAAGTATCATTTACCATAATAAAATCAAGACAAATTAAAATAATTAACAGTCCTATAACTCCAAAGGAAATTGAAGGTGACATTAGAAGCCTCCCAAATAAAAAAATACCAGGACCAGATGGTTTCAGTGCATAGTTCAATATAATGAAAATTGCATTCTTACCAAAAGCAGTCTATAGATTCAATGTAATCCCCATTAAAATCCCAACACATTTTTTTACAGATCTTGCAAGAACAATACTCAATTCTATTTGGAATAACAGGAAAGTCAGTATTGTCAAAACAATTTTGCTCAGCAAAAGAACCTCAGTAAGCATTGCTATTCCCAACTTGAAATAATACTATAGAGTCACAGTTATAAAAAAAAGCTTGGTACTGGCATAAAAAAGACTTGTGGATCAATGGAATCTAATTGAAGAACCATACATTAACCCACATACCTATGAACACTTGATTTTTTACAAAGAGGCCAAAAATATTCAATGATGGAAAGATAATATCTTCAACAAATGGTGTTGGCATATTTGGATTGAAGTATGTAGAAAAATCCAAATAGACCCAAAACTATCACTTACACAAAACTTAAATCCAAATGGATCAAAGACTTCAACATACATCCAGCTATACTGAACTTGATAGAAAAGAAAGTGGGAAATAACCTCCAAGGCATTGATACTGGTGACTACTTCCTAAATATAACTCCAGTAGCACAGACACTAAGAACAACAATCAATCAAGAAGTGGGACCTCTTGAAACTGAGAACTTTCTGTAAGGCCAAGGACACAGTCAATAAAACAAAGTGACAGCCTACAGAATGGAAAAAGGTGTTTTACCAACCCTACAAGTGATAGAGTATTGACCTCTAAACAATATAGAGAACTCAAGAAACTAGAGCCCAAAACCCTGAATAACCGAAAAAATGGGGTTCAGAACTACAAAGGGAATTCTCAGTAGAAGAATTACAAATGGCTGAAAGACACTTGAAAAAATGCTCAACATCTTTAGCCATCAGAGAAATACATATCAAAACAAATTTGAGATACTACCTTACACCTGTCAGAATGGCTAAGATAAATAAACACAGATGTCAGCCTATGCTGGAGAGGATGTGGAGCATGGAGAACAGTCCTCCGTTGTTGTTGGGAGTGTAAACTTGTTCAGCCACTCCGGAATGCAGTATGGACATTTCTCAGAAAACTGGGAATCAGTCTCCCCAAGGATTCAGCAATACCATTATTGGGCATATATCCTAAAAATACATGTTCACACCCCAAAAGCATTAGCTCAACTATGTTCATACCAGCATTCTTCGTAATATGAAGAACCTAGAAACAACCTAGATGCCCCTCAACTGAGTAATGGATTAACAAACTGTGGTACATCTACACAATGATATTCTAAAATTTTCCGGCAAATGAGTGGATTTGGAGAATATCTTCCTGAGCAAGGTCTCACAAACCCAGAAGAATAAGCAGTGGATGTACTCACTCGTTAGTGGATTTTAAGCAAAAACTTTCTTTTTTCATTGAAAGATGATATGTGAACAAAGTGATTTAAAAGACACATATACACAAAAGAAAACAAAACAAACCTTTTGGTTTTTCTGTAGGAGGATTGCTTATCAGAAATTTTTGGTGGCCATAATGTATCCTTGTGCATTAGTTGTGACATACTGTGCTTTCTTTTTTTGTAGCTAAACCAACCTGGATTTGAGAAGCTTTAGATTTTATTTTTTTATGTTTCATGTATTTTATAGAAAAGAGAAGTTTATTACTGTATGAGATTTTTGTTATCTATTCTGAATGTTTTGCTTTTTTATATAGTGTTTGATATTGATTTTCAAAAAACAATAAGATATTATAAATGCTCAGCTAATATCTTACCCTTGTTCCTAATTCTTACATTTTAAATTAATTTTTATTGATAATTAATATCCAAATTAAAAATTATCCATAATTTGTATCTATAGTATGCCATGTGATGGTACCCTTTTTCAACACAGCAAGCTCATGTTGCTTCTCTCTGGGTCTCCTCCAGACTCCTCAGACTCTACCTTTTTTCTTCCTAGCATCCTCTTATTCTTTCTTTCCCATCTAATCTTTTCCTGCCAAGCTATTGACCAGTCCGTTCTTTATTAACTAATAAGAGAAATACTATTTATGGTTCCACAGCATTTTCCTCTCTTGTCTAATTATAGTTATTTTTTTTAAAAAAATAATAAATAAAATAATTTAAAAAATAAAATAATCTCTCATTTATCTTATGCCACAATAGAAAGCACTGCATGATGGAGTCATTCATCTTTAAACTTTTTTTTATCATTTTTTACTTTTTCCCCACCCTCTCACATTCTTTCCAAATCCATTCCTTTTCAGATGTCTTTGAAATTCTCAGCAAGTTCTTTTAGAAAACTGAATTATGTGGCTACTATGTTGTTTTCATTGAAAACATATCTTCTTTATTTCATTAAAAATAATTAAAACCTCATGAGATGTAATGAAATAGATTTATTTCAGTTTTTTCTTGGCTTGTAAGAATGATTTACCAAGTGTGAATTCATTCATAAGCTAATATACTCAGGGGGATATAACCAAAAAATTATTTCTTTGTTAGTAATGTTATTATGAAATGTTTTCTATCAAATTTACATGGTAGATTTAAATCCCATTTAACCAGATAATACCATCTAAAATGAAGAGAAATTATGTTTAGCAAGCTTCATTTGTCATCCACATCCGAATGCTTGCAATGATAAAGAATTGTATGTCTATTTTACATGGTTGAATCTAAAATGTTACTAACACAATTGACACATCATTAAAATATATTTATTTAGAAAAATAATTCTCACCCTACTGTATTTTAGACAAGTTATTTATTTAACTTGCTTTTTCACAAAATGACACAATGAATAACCTTGAAGAGTTGAGGTATTTATGTAATCTGTAATTATTATTTTAATTGAATATTTTAGAGAAGAATCTCCATAATTTGTGTGAAAAAGAAACTTGACGAGAGGTTAGGCCTACAAAAGCCTTCTGAGTTCTCCTTCTCCATCTACCTTCACCTCTAGCAGTCACTGTAGAAATAATGGTTGGACCATTTCTAAACTACATTCATCTGTCAGCTTCACCAGTGAAATTCACTTGTGTAGTTGATAGTGTTTAAGCCAGAAACACACAACAGATCAACGTGTAGAGAATATATGTCAGTGAAGTACACTTCTCTAAATGAACATCTATACAATATCAAGGCTCAGGGATCATCTCATAAACGGGGGAAAAACTGAAAATCAGAGGTCATGAAGCAGTGTGACTAAATTGTGTCTTCTGGCCATAATAGAACTATCTTATACATGAGCACACAACATCTGTGGCTGCCAGTATAAAATCTGAACATAATCAAGTCAGTCAATTTATAATTCTCAACTGCCATCTGAGGAGTTATTGAGAATTCATGAAATTTGTGACACCTGTTTGTTTATAAAACTAATGGAAAATGAAGAATACCTGTTTCAAATGTAACAAGTATTGTTCTGCTTCCAGATAAGCCCAAAATAAGGTTGTCAGATGAACACTCCATCCTTGCTAATACATGAATGCATCACGGGAATGGCCTAATTCATACAAGACTCAAAGATTTGTCAAAACTAACAAAATATATGAGGACTAAATAGTAGAAATAAATCAAAATCACTTCCACAATACACCCTCAGGGGAAAATATTTAATTAAAGAACTTCATAAAATTGGTAGATTCAAGTATTTTGGTAGATTTGCAAATATTAACACAAGGACAGAAGAAACTAAAAAAAAAAAAAATGCTTACTTGATGTCTCTAGTGGATTATAGTAATTTTATACTATTTCTTTTATTTCCAAGAATATAATTATGTCATTTTCCCCTTCCTCCTGCCTCCAAACTCTGTCATATACCTCTTTTTGTTCTCTTTGAAATGCATGTCCTCTTTTCATAATATGCCAAAAAAAAATATGGTTAAATAATTGAATGAAAAAATACTTCAAATTATTGTTTCTAACAGAAATCAGCAAGGTAGAATAAAATGCAGATAATCAAAATAAATTAAGAAAACCATTAATTTTCATAATAAGCAATTCAACATAAACATTGGGATTAATGAATATGATGGAAAAGAAATTTGAGAGTACAATACTTAAGTCAAATGAAAACAGGGAAATTTAGGACCAGATGACATTAAACAGAAAATATAGTTTCTTAATTTGTAAAACAAAAAACAGAATTTTTTTGACATAAGTCTGAAATGAGTGGTAATTGCTCTCTGAATTATTATTCTGAGATATATTTTAGTTTTGAGTTCCTGTTAAAGAGAAGAGAAAAGAAACCATAAAAACATATTTAATGAATTAATAGATCAAAAGATATAGACATATAGATAGAAAAGAATTTAATCCCCTCCCTCCAAATAGTTTTATCTTTAAAAGGTTCATTGTGAGATACATTTAAATCAAACTGTCAAAAGTGACAAAAATATTCTAAAAACAGCAAAAGTACCAGACACTTTTAAAGGAAAGTTCCGTTAGACTAATGACAAGTTTTTAGGCAGAGACATTATTGCCCAAAAGAAAATGGGTGACATTTTCAAATTCCTGAAGTTAAAAATAAACTCCAAGCTGCCAACCAAGAATGCTAAATCCAGCAATGACATACTTTAGACTTTAATGATAAATAGCATCTTTATAAGAGAAGAAAACCTGAGGGAATTAATCGTCATTTGAATGGTCTTACAAAGAAGATTTAAGCGTTTTTACAATGAGCAGAAGGAGAGATAGTTTCCAATATGGAAGTATAAGCTCTACCAGTAGTGTAGCTCTGAAAATAAGACAGTAAAAACTAAAATTGCTGAGTTAAGAAAAATTATAGAAATGCAAAAAAGAGGGAGAAAAATGTAATAAAAGATACAAAACAAGCAAAAAAAGCCCCTATCATATGCTAGGAATAAGTATTTTAAACATAACATAAATAGGCAAACCATGCCCATTATAATATTTAAATATAATTAGTGAAATAAAAAATTAGAATCAGTGAGACAGTGTCACTGATTATGTCATATAAATGCCGACAAAAAGTGAACAGAAGTGTGTAAATTTACAAAGATAAATTAGAGGATGATTTACTAACTGTAATAAATAGTAACAAAGCAGAATATTTGGGCTAAAAAATGCAAAAGAGGTACTAGAATTATAGATACTTATTCACCAAATAAAGTAAAAAACTATCATATGAATTAAAAATTAAATATAAACTTTAAAGTCCAATAAAGTTAAGTGTAGCGGGAAATCAGAAGCTACACATGCAGGATGAAGGATAGAGACTGCCAAAGCCTGCCTAGACAAGATAAGATGGTCTTATCAAAAATACCCTGATTCTATGGTGACATGTCAGATATCATAGGCCAATAGCCACAAGGATAGATGCTCACATTGTACAGAAAAGTGATAGATGACTGTCCAGGTAGTTAACTGTCATTGTCTTCTCCAAAATTTTAGAAGTTACTTTATCATGCTTCCAACTTCAAGTATATATTTTCCTTCTCAGGTCTTGACAGTGTTGAAGACTAGATAGTTGAGGTTGTTATTACTTCACATCTCAGCAAAGACACTCAGGTGTTAAAACTTTATTGTTTGAGATAAACAGCATTAAAGCAATCCCTGTACATTTCCTCATATCAACATTTTAGACATTAAATTGCACCTTTTATTTGTTGTTTGTTAGCAGTAGTTTGACCTCACTCATGTTAGTAGCTTTCTCTTCCCCAGACACCACCTTCTGGTGATCTCTATAGTATATAGTTCTATACTTAGTTTAAAACCTTCTTATTTAGACAAAAGGGGGAGATTTAGCCGGAAATCAGAAGCTACACGTGTAAACTGATTGCATCAGAGTGCTGGAGCCGAGCGGGGCATGGTCAACTGGAAACAGCATTGGAAGTAAAGACCCTGGATGAGAGAAGGTGGAAGAGGAAGCCGCTCTCGCATGGTTCCTGGAACTGTGGCATGGTGAGGAAGGACAGGGTGGTTGGAAACCCTCCTGCACGCTGCTTCCACACCCTTTTCTCACCCTGAACAAAACCTTTTTCTGTAAGTGATTTCTAGATAATAAATAGTTAAGTCTGTCAGCATTCCACTAGGATCAATGAATAAATCATGATGACAAAGAATAACAAAGGGCCTCTTTGTCTAAGATCAGGTGTTCATAGGTTTTTGGGTTAATGCCCTGATTCTCAATTCTATTCCATTGATCCACAAGTCTGTTTTTAGGCCAGTACAAGGCTGTATTTATTACTGTAGCTCTCTATAGTATAACTTGAAGTTAGGGATGGTAATGCCTCCTGAGTTTCTTTTGTTGAGCAAAAATGTTTTGGCAATCCTAGCTTTCCTGTTTTTCCAAATGAAGTTGAGTATTTTTCCTTCAAGGTCCATACAATATTGTGTTGGGACTTTGTTGGGCAGTGCATTTAATCTGTAGATTGCTTTTGGAAGAAATGCCATTTTTACAAAGTTGATCCTACCAATACAGGAACATGGGAGATCTTTCCATTTTCTGATATCCTCTTCTATTTCTTTCTTCAGTGACTTAAAATTTTTGTTAAATAGATCTGTTACTTCTTTGGTTATAATTACTCCAAGGTATTTAATGCTATTTGCAGCTATTATAAAGGGTGATGTTTCCTTTATTTCTTTTTCAGTCCTTTTATCTTTAGTGTATTGAAGGGCTACTGATTTCTGTGAGTTAATCTTGTATCCTGCTACATTGCTGAAGGTGTTAACCAGCTGTAGGAGTTCCCTGGTAGAATTCTGTGTGTCACTTATGTATAAAATCATATCATCTGCAAATAGAGATAGTTTCACTTCTTTTCCAATTCGTATCACCTTAATCTCCTTTTGTTCCCTTATTGCTTTAGGTAAAACTTTGAGAACTATATTGAATAGATAAGGGGAGAGAGGACATCCTTGTCTAGTTCCTGATTTTAGTGGGATTGTTCTGAGTTTTACTCCATTAAGTTTGATGTTGGTTGCTGGCTTATTGTAAATTGCCTTTATTATATTTAGGTATTGTCCCTGTGTTCCTGATCTCTCCAGAGCTTTTATCATGAAGGAGTGTTGGATTTTGTCAAAGTCTTTTTCAATGGAAAAAAGATATTATCTTTAACAAATGGTGTTGGCATAGCTGGTTGGTAGTGTGTAGAAAAATGAAAATAGATCCAAGCCTGTTACCCTGCACAAAATTCACATCAAAGTGGAAAAGACCTCAATATGAACCCAGCCACTCTGAACTTGATAGAAAAGAAAGTGGGAAATACCTTCCACAGAATTTGCACAGGTGACCACTTCCTAAATATAACATCAGTAGCACATACATTAACAACAACAATCAATAAGTGGGACCTCCTGAAACTGAGAAGCTTCTGTAAAGCCAAAGACACTGTCAATAGCACAAATCAACAGCCTACAGAATGGGAAAAAGATTTTCACCAACCCTAAAAATAATAGAGGACTGATCTCTAAAATATATAAAGAACTCAAGACACTAGAGCCCAAAATTTTGAATAACCCAATCAAAAAAATGGGGTTCAGAATTAAAAAGGGAATTCTCAGCAGAAGAATTACGAATGGCTGAAAGGCACTTGAAAAAGTCCTCAACTTCTTTAACTATCAGAGAAATGCAAATCAAAACAACTTTGAGATACCACCTGACACCTGTCAGATTGGCTAAGATAAAAGTCACAGATTACAGCTTATGCTGGAGAGGTTGTGGAGCAAGGGGAACACTCCTCCATTGTTGGTGGGAGTGTAAGCTTGTTCAGCCACTCTGGAATGCAGTATGACAGTTTCTCAGAAAACCGTGAATGAATCTCCCCAAGGATCCAGCAATACCACTTTTGGGTGTATACCCTAACGATGCACATTTACACTCCAAAAGCATTAGCTCAGCTATGTTCATAGCAGCATTATTCGTAATAGCAAGAACCTGAAACAACCTAGATGTCCCTCAACTGAAGAATGGATTAACAAACTGTGGTCCATCTACACAATGGAGTACTACTCAGCAGTAAGAAAAAATGGTATTATAAAATTTGCAGGCAAATGGATGGATTTGGAGAATATCCTCCCGAGTGAGGTATCTCAAATCCAGAAAGATAAGCAGGGGATGTACTCACTCATTAGTGGACTGTAAACAAAAAAGAAAAAAGCAAATCATGTCCAAGCTGCAAACCACAACCACTGAGCAGCTTGGGATCTGAAACACCTTGGACTGACACCTTGGATCCCACTCCCAGTAGAGGAACACCTGACTCAGTCTTGATGTTGGGGTGAGGAAACTAGATCTGCCAGGAGTGGATGCTGTACTGAGCAATACTGGGACTTTGGGACCTCCTGCCCTTGCTGGGGAGGAGATGGGGAGATGTGGAGAAGAGAGAGTGACTGTAGGGGGTGGGTGGGGGAAGGGACCTTGAATAAGAATATACATGGATAAAAAATGTGACTTTCTTTATAATAAAAAATAAAGAAAACCTTGTAAACAGAAAAAGTCAAATGAAAAAGTTCAAATAATTCAATGGTATACATTTCTCAAAATTACAAATTCTCAAGTATACAAAAAAGTTCTGAATATCACTGGCCATCAGAGAAATAAAACTAAATACCCAATATGACATCATCTCACCTTAGTCTAATGAATATTTTATATAAATGTTAACTTAAATTCAAAAGGAATCAGGGAAAAAGCAACTTCTGTGCCTGGTTGCTTTGAATGCAAATTAGTTTATACATTAGCTATGAAATAATCACAGAATCACTACTTCACACATAATAAACATACTACACAAAAAATCTATAGAATATTTATAGAATACCTGGTACAGAGACATGTAAGATCTTTGCTTGCTGTTTCAGTCTTTGTGTGTTCATACATGCTTTATTCAGTTGATTTAGAGGTTCTTGTTCTTCTGGTATCCTCTATTCAATCTTAATTTTGCAGTCTTTCCACCTCCTATTCCATGGGATTCACTTGGAGCTCTTTCCATTCTTTTGGTTTGCCTTAGTTAAACTTTGATGTGATCCTTTTTGTTTTATGTTATATTTTATTTCCTTATGCTTTATTGCTATCTCTTAGAAGTCTATTCATCTTTTTGAGGGGTGGGCAAATTTTTTTTCTTTTTATTGAAAATAGGCTCTTCTCTCATACAATATTTCCTGACAATAGTTTTTCCTCCCCTCACTCCCCCTGCTACGCCCACCAGCCCTCTCCCTCAGACTCCTTTTGAGAGACAGAAGGGGAATGAATCTGGGTGGGAGGGGAGGTGGGGAGGAACTGGGAGGCATAGAAGAGAGGAAACTGTAATCAGAATATATTGTATAGAAAAAAATCTGTTTTTATTAAGTTAAGAATATACTGGTATGCAGGATAGTAAGTCCATCAGTTCCGGGGGAGGTGATGGGGGAACAAACAACAAAAACTTAAAGCAGAGCTACTAAAATATAGACCCATCAGATCTCTGTATATGCATTCCATAGAAATGAGCACTTCTTTAAAATGTACTTTAACTTTCAACAGTAAGCTCAAAAGAGATAAAATCACATCATGAAGGGAAGTAGATATAAAGTCCAACCCATAATCAAGAAGATATTGATAATACTCTTTTAATTTCAATGTCTACATATTGTTAGCACAGAAAAATGTATGTGAATCTTTATACTATATAATCCTTTAATAATTATGCATTTTATGGGAATAATGTTTTTGCATATATTTAAAATTAAATATTAGCAATCCTGTTTCTAGAAAAAGATAGTTTTTCATTTTTATTATTTATATAGCATTTGTTTTTACTGATCACACTGTAAGGCCTCTTCTCACTATAAACAAAAAATTGTGACTTTTTCAGTCTTAGTAGAAGACTGGTTCACTTGTTTACCCTTTACTATCAAGTATATATTATTCAGGATAGTAAATATCCCAATTTTGCTTTTGTTTCTTAGAAGATATTTTATTTACATGATTGTAGATTGGCAGCTCTTACTTTTGTTTTAATTGTGTAGTGAATAATGTACTAGTTTCTTGTGGCCTTTACCCTCTCTCAGAAATCCACTGTTGAAATGTTTTTCATAGTAGGAAAAGAAAGACCATTTTTTCTCTGTTCTTTTAAGATGTTTTCATTGTTTTAAATTTCACAGTTTAATTATGATATATCTTTTTGTTCATTTTTGTACTTATTTTTTCTTTTAAGATGTTTTCATTGTTTTAAATTTCACAGTTTAATTATGATATATCTTTTTGCTCATTTTTTGTACTTATTTTGAGTAGAACTGATCCAGACTCTTACCAGTTTTGACATATTTTTATGTGTTCTCCATCATGTGTATTTTGTTATAACTCTCATTTTTTTCTTTTTTAAAATTATATATGTATATATATATAAATGATTTAGTGTTTTTACATCATGCACATCATCAAACTCAGATATCAGACCTCTCAGTATCATCCCCCTCTTATGATCTCCCCATTTACAAAACCACCCACTCATGCTGCTCAGTTACTTACTGGAGCATAATTAAACTCCCTAAGGCCAGACCCTTAAAAAAACAAATCTTTCCTCACCCACACCTTTGCCAGCTGCCATCAATGCAGAAGTGAGTCATTCTGTCAACTAGCTATGCTCTAACCTTGAGTTCTTATGTACAATGATATCTCCCTCTTTTTATATACTTTTTAAAGTCCACTAATGAGTGAGTCCATCTCCTGCTTATATTTCTGGGTTTGTGATACCTCACTCAGGAGGTTATTCTCCATTTCCATCCATTAGCCTGCAAATTTTAGGATATCATTTTTTCTTACTGCTGAATAATACTCCATTGTGTAGATGTACCACAGCTTGTTAATCCATTCCTCAGCTGAAGGGCATCTAGGTTGTTTCCAGGTTCTTGCTATTATGAATAATGCTGCTATGAACATAGTTGAGCTAATGCTTTTGGAGTGTGAATGTGCATTTTTAGGGCATATGCCCAGTAGTGGTATTGCTGGATCCTTGGGGAGATTGATTCCCAGTTTTCTGAGAAACCACCATACCTAAGGAAAGCAGACACACCCATGTAATCACAGACAATTAATAAGCCCACAAAAGAACCTCCCCCCCAAAAGGAAATAAAAGCTACTACCAAAAATGATGGGAAATATTGATCATTGTTATTACTCTCTAATGAGAAGTGACTAATATAAACATTAGATGTTTTGTGTTACACTTATAGCTTTGTGAAAGATAAACTATATTTATTTTCTCAGGTTTTTCTCTTCAAATATGTCAATTCCCATTTACAAATTTATCATTTACCATATCCTGCTTTTTATTTTGCTGTAGAATTTATCTATTGAGCTATTTCTTTCAGTTATGTATTTCTTACATAAAAATTCCTGTTTGTTGCTTTTTATGTTCCTATTTTGCTGTGATTTTTCTTTTTGTTATTCTCTACAGTTACTGATTTCACCATCTGTTTTCTGAATATTATATGCTTTAATAAAACCTGTTTATGATTTCTTTAGGATCTTTGCTAGAAAATTCTACTACCATTGTCATCTCTTCATTCCTATCTACTGGTTTTAGCTTTTCATTAAATTTATAATAATCTTACTTCTTAATATAAGTAATTTATTTAAATTTTATTTTATTATTTCAAAATTTTATACATATATTTAATTTATCTTGGTTATATCCATTTTTCATTGCTGCTCAAATTCAGATTGTAAAGAAATAGACTCAGAGTCAAATATTGGAGAAAGGCTGAAATATCAGAGCAATGTAACACCATAGTCAATTCTCACCCAGCTATCTGCCTCTGCTGGTTTCCTATGCAGCCTTAAATGTCAGCTGTATCCCATCCAGGTTAGCCTTAAAGGTGTGAGCTACTCTATTTTGTAGCTAGCCTTAAACTCCCAGAAACAGAAGAAATTTTGTCTCTGGAGTAATGGAATTAAGGGTGTAGGTCACCACTCCCCTTTCCTAGTGCTGAGATTAAAGATGTGTACCATTGAATCCCAGCTATTTGTCCTTGTACTCAAGGATAAAGAAATTCCTGAGCTGTCTGCTTAGGATTTGACTTGTGCTGTCTATCCAATATTTCAGGTTTTACTTCATTCCTCTCACCAAGTATTCCCAGTATCTTTCCATTTTATCTTTCTCTCATGTTTGCTTCCTCTTTCTAAATATTAAAATATATAAATGATAATTAAAATATTTGTATTATATATTTATTAATCCAATTAGTCCAATTAGTTCAACACATATGCACAAGGGTTCAGGGTGATCAAATAGTATAGGTAATCTACCAATGTCCATACTCCTACAGAAATGTTACGGTCATCCAGAAGCAATAAACTGCTAATAATAAAGCTGGCAACTAGGGGATACCTCTTCTCTTTATACTGTAATTTTTAACTGTCTTGAAATTGTGTAGTTCTGTAGTTCAGTAGGTAACTACAGCTTTTGTTAAGTCTTGTGTATACTAGTTTCATTACTAGAAAGAATTTCATAGCTATAGAATGAGAGAGAATGTAGTGAAATGCTGTCTTCCAGACCTAACATGGCTGTTGTACTCATAAGAAACTATTTGTGTGTATGGAGGTCTTTTTTTCTATGTAATACTAAATTTCCCTATATAGTTTTAGTTAGAATGAAACTCCTGTGTATATCTAGCTGGCCTTGAATTCACAGATATCTGCCTGTCTCCACCTTTTAAATGCTGGGATTAAGGATGTGTGCCATGACACTCCACTTATATATTGAGAGTTTGATATTTTAAAGTGAGATTTTAAAACTTTAAAATTTTATTTTTACTTAATGAAAATTCAATTACATACATTCTTATCTCCCTTTCTTCTCTTTTACCCCTTTGTGCTCCACACCCAGTTCCCAAATTCATGGCATCCAATAACTCCTGATTTTACTGATACCAAGGATTTTCCTGATACCAAGGCAAGAGGAGAGAATTTATTTGCTATGTATAGTAATATAATTCAGTAAATTTAACACTATAGTTGTTAAAAAGTGTGATATCATTTTACTAGAATAAAAAAAATCAACTCATTTTTCTTTAATTTTACCTAATAAGCCTCATAATAACATAAAAATCTAAAATATAGTCTCTTCATCTTCTTTTTACTGACAGTAATGGAGGTGAATCTGTTTTTTTTTTTTTTGAAACAAACAATAAACACTATTTTA
>PVIH01026464.1:0-18729 GCA_004025045.1 Sigmodon hispidus | reverse complement strand
TTTTAATTAAGGGTGGGTAAAAGCCGGAAGGGGAGGGGGAGAGAAACCTTGGCCAAGAAACAGTAACAGAAACACTCACTCACCTTAGACAGAGTAAACTCCAAGTTGCAGCCATTTAGAACTCCCAAGCTTGCTTCTCTTTTACATAATTACCTTGAATAATCACGCCTGTTCTTTAACTCACTGCTATCTTTCTTGGAGGTTCAGGCTTCTTTGAGGGCTCCCCTTGTTTTCTTCTTTCTCTTGGAGTCTAAAGGAGTCTTCTCCCAGACCCTTCAATTTCTCCCCAGAGTCTGTGAAGGTCAGCTGCCTCACTAGGGTGCGTACTCCCACCGGCCGACAGCTTTCACCTGGCAACAGGGCCACCGCAAAGAGCCGATGTCTCCTGGCTTGGAGGCTCCAGCTAGCCAGTGCGCCTCTCTCTCCAAGGGATTAAGGAAGAGGAAATAGGTTTAAACTTCCCAGACTTCTGCTTCTGCTGTTATATTTAAAGTCTTCAGTATTCAGAACCAGTACTTCCATGTTATTTTTAAGGCATTTCTTCAAATTAAACATAAAATCAGTAGCAATCTGCACAATCTAGATGAAATAAAACTCAGGCATAAATTACAGATTTTCTTTTGAATAGGCAGGGCAATTTTCCTTTAGCTTCTTATAGGCAGTCTAGTTTAATGTAAATTCTGTAACTTCTGGAGTCCAGGAGGCAAGGAAAACTTTGACTTTTGAACACCCTATTGTTTGCATAAAATAATTATAGTTTGAGTATGCTTTATAATTTTTAAGGCACTTGTGCATTTAAGTCTCGTAGCAACACTGTCAGAAAAGGCAACATGCTGAAAACAGAGAAATTTTTTTCTTTTTATGCCAGTCTATTCTTCAATACAGATTAGAAACACACACACACACACACACACACACACACACACACACACACACACACAAACAAAAACAACAACAAAAAAAATCACCTAAAATATCATCGGTCAGAAACAGCTACATATCTGAACTACACTACTCAAGACTTCTCTATTCTTCTTCAAGACAAAGTCTCTCTCCAACAAAGACCAACAAATACTAAGTGCTAGAGGACCCTCTATATTCCTGAACTTATTTCCCAGTCTCTCCCCTTCTCCCACCCATTCACCTGGTTCTAGCAACACTGGTCTCCTTACTATTTTCCAAACTTACCTTACAACCTTGGGCTTTTGTCCTAGGCTACTCCCCTTTTCAGTGGTTACTCCCTAAGCCTGGAATAGTCTTCCATCAGATATTTGTATGGTTGGCTCTTCATGCTGTCAACTCTTCACACAAATACTATTTCCACAGAAACCTGTGGAAATTGCAAGACCCTATGCTCTGGATTCCAGGTATCCATCTGTTTGTCATTGTTCTATGTTTTGTTTTTTTCCTGTTGCTATAGCACTTATCACCTGCTGACATATTATATAATTTATTTTTAGCATTGATGCTTTCTGAATCTTCCACTGGCATGAATCGTGCATAAGGGCAGAGATCTCTCTGTGGTTTCATCTTAGTTTTGGTTTTCATTACTAGATCTCAATGCCTGAACAGTTACCTAGATATAGAAGGACCTTAGTAATATTGACTGAACTACATGCTCTTTAAATTCCAAGGCAAAGTCAAGCATGCCAAACAAGTACTATTGCCTCTGTAACTTTGTGTTTCATCACCATGCTGCTATCCCCTTATTCCTTGTTGTCTTTTGGATTGCTGATGATGGTGCTGAAGGCCCTCTCATATTCTTCAGGTTTTTTTTTCCTCTTCGGCCCATCTAATGCTGCCCTCAATAAGGTGGAGACTGGCATCTTCCCTTCATCTGTGTTCTAACATCTGGTAGCAGAGGATCAGCTTAGCATCTATTGGCAGCAGACCAACTGTCTGATAGGATAAGGGGAAAATCAAGCAATGTCTTTGGAGCATGCACTTTGAAAAAGTACTTCCTGTGTTGAAGATACAGCTCAGTTGGTAGAGTGCTTGTCTAGCATGCAAAAGGCCCTTTATTGTGCCGTTATTTCCAGCACATGGTAAACCGGACAGTGGTGCATGACTGGAACTCCAGAACTCTCTTAGAATATGGAGGCAAGAGAATGCACATTAATTTTCAACTAAATGGAGTGTGTTTGTTCAACCTAGGATACATGAGATCCTGTCTCAAAAACAAAACAGAACAAATTAAAAAAACAAACAAAACCAAAAATCCCCCAAACCACAGCTGTTTCTTATGATAACAGAACTATTGAAAACTTTTTAAAAGAGTACCCAACTAAGGAAGAACTAGTGTAGAGTTTAAGGGTATAGCCTGCATACCATGTTCAACCCCCAGTTTTGAACTAAAAAATCTATTCCAGACATCACGTAGCTATTTATTCATCAGTGAATGTGACAGGAAATAGGCTTTTCATGTACTTGTAGAGAAAGCCTCCCCTCAAGACATCTGGTCTACCTGGAACAGCTGGCATTGGGGTTTCTTGCTGTGCCAATTTCTGCACTACAATTATGAATGGTACAGATGCCTCTTCTCCACAGGAAAACAGTACCAGGGGAAATAACCAGCTTTTCTAGGCCTTTATTCTCCTCCAATAGAGTAATTGTCTGGTATGTTTTCTAATGTATTGATAGCATTTTCTAAAGCAAAGGGGCTACCCTCCCCACACCTTTGTTTCTTAACTCCCCTGAAACATACTAACACAGCCAATTTATACCTCTGAGCCAGCCTGGCAGCCAGGATGAGATCTGAGTGGATGGCCTCTCAGCCCCATCCCTCTGTGCCAGATGTGTGCAGTAGAGAATCTGGGAGAGATTTCTTTGTCTAGCACAAAATAGATATGCCTAAAGCAAACAAAAAGCCCTAGAGTTGAATCTTGAGTGCCTCTGTGATTTTCTGAAGATTCAGCCTCAGCCTGAATAATCTCAAAGGTCCTTCTAGACCTTGTAGAGTAATACATCAGAAACTATTTCCTAACCTTGTGAAAAATAGCTACTTAATTTGCTTTACTTAGAATCAACAGGCATTCTGACAACCAGATGTACTGCCCAATTCTTAATTTGTAGAATAAGAAGCAATTCAGCTATCAGATTCAGGTAAGTTCTATAAATAATCTGAGACTCAATTTCCCCATGTCTAAAAATGCAAGTAATAATACAATCCTACCTTACTAAAATGACATGAAATTGTGCTCCATAGAGTTTGAGGCACATGGCTGTTAACTACAGATGGATTTCCACAAGTACTTTGACCCTGAGCAGTACTGTTAAGAAAAGCTTCTTCCTCTGAGTGCACAACTGTAAAGTTAAACAGGGAGTTGTGCAGGAACAATGGTGAGCTTCATTGTCTACAAATACAATGCACAGTGGTAAGGCCAATCAACAAGGCCCTGAATCATTTTTTATTTTGTATCCTTGGAACCTCTCAGAGGCAAGAGGCAGGAATTTCTCCACCACTGTTGAGGCCTTATCTAATTTCTGGGAGTATACTATGGGGTTAGATATTCTTCATAGGGTAGAGGCTAAACGATTTTTTTTCCCTGATGACAGTAGTGAGTAAATAAAAACAGAGTATCCACAAATGTATGGATATTCTCCCATGTACCATGGATTGTTCTTCTAGATAATGGTGTAAGATTCTGCTCATATAGTGAGTTCTCATAAGGAATAGCTTGTGGTGGTTTGAATGAGAATGAAAATGACTCTTACAGCCTCATATATTTGAATGCTTGTCTCTAGTTGGTAGAATTAGATGTGACCTTGTGAGAGAAGGTACGTCACTGGCTTTCAGGTTGCAAGATCTAAAACAAGGCCCAGTTTCACACTCTATGTCTCCAACTTGATGATCAGGATATAAGATCTCATCTACTGCTACAGTGACATGTCTGATTGCCTGCTGCCATTCCACCCCCCATAATGATTCATCCTCTGAAACTATAAACAATTCCCAATTCAATGTTTTCTTTTATAAGTTGCCTTTGTTACAATATCTCATCCAGCAATAGAAAAGTAACTAAGACATGGATAGAAAATAGATTATAAGAAGAAGGGGAGGAGGATAAGAAATTACTGTTAGTGAGAAAGTAAACAATGATGATGTACAAAGAGTTAAAGTCACTTTTATTAGAAGAGTGAACAGCAACCTTGATACAAGGGAGAGAAACTTGGTCCTGCCTCAACTTGATATGCCAGACTTTGTGGACTCCCCATGGAAGGTCTTATCCTTTTTGAGGAGTGGATGGGTATGGGGAAAAGCTGGGAGGATGAGTGGGAGGAGCAGAGAAAGGGGAAATTGTGGTTGCTATGTTAAAAATTTTAAATGAAAAAAATTAAAAAGAAATGCTAATTGATGCTAAGATTTCTTAAGTCAAATAAATTGATATTCCTTTTTTGTACAATTAAAAAAAGCAAAAGAGTAAGCAGGCAGGTACCTAAGATAAAGTATTTAGAGAGGACTTCTTTAAGGATATGACATTGAACCAGAGACAGGATGAATAGGAAGCTGCTCTAACTCAAGGTTCATGATGAAGAGCATATCACATAGAAGGAACAAGGACAAAACAAGCACAGAGGCCCTGAGGCAAGAACAGCTGGGGTATGCTTGAAAACTCAGAAGGCTGTCAGTATGTTTTTATCAGACTACAGTGTTTGGGAAATGGAGAGAGAGCTCAGCAATTAAGAGCACTGGCTGCTCTTCCAGAGGACCCAGGTTCAATGTCAAGAACCTACATGTCAAGAAACAACTGTCTGTAACTGCAGAACCAGGAGATCCAACAGCCTTTTCTGACCTTCACAGGTACTGCACACACATGGTGCACAAACAAGCTTCTGACCTCCAGCAGCACCAGCACTCATATTCACATACCACCCTTATACATATCATTTGAAACAATTATAAATAAACTTCTTAAAAAGATGCTGGAGAGATATTTAAATGAGTAGGAGCATTACTTTTTGCTGTTGAAAAAGACCTAGGTTCAATTCTCAGCACCTAAATAATGCCTCACAACTGTCAACTGCAGTATCAAGGAATTTGTGTTACTTAGTTCTCTGTCAAATTTATGCAAGCTAGAGCCATTTGGAATGAGAGACTCTTAACTGAAAAAAAAAATGACTAGACTAGATTGGCCTATAGGAAAGTTGGCAGAGCATTTTCTTTGTTGATGTGAAAAGATACTATATATGCTATCAACTCTCAACATGTGACCCTGAATAGTACAAGAAAGCTCTTCCAAAGGACCCAGGTTCAATTTCCAGCTCTCACACATGTTGGATTGGGTTTCTGGCCCAGACATTGTAGTCTAGAACAGAGGTTTGGACCCACTCTCATCCCCACTGCCGCTTAGGCCCAAATAATCACCAAGATACTTGTATTATTTTTACGCTGATCAACCTAGGGCCCAGGCATATTCCTAGCTAGCTCTTTACTCTTAAACTAACTGTTGTTCAGCCATGCAGCTTGGTACCTTTTCTTAGAGCAGCATTTCAGTTTCTTTCCTCTGTATTGTCTCCTGGCATCTCTGAGACATCTGTGCTCTGAGATGTTCCCAGAGTTTTCTTAGTCTGGTAACCCCACGCACATTTCCTGTCTGTCTCTGGCCAATCAGCTTTGTATTAAACCAATATGAAGGACAAATATTTATGACATAATCCCCCTACACATACAATGACTCAGGACCGCCTGTAACTCCAGTTCCAGGGAATCTCAAGACTTCTGTCTTCCAAGGACACTGCATCCACATTGTGCACATATATACATGCAAACAAAACACACATACACATAAAATAAAATAATAAAATCTAAACAAAAAGAAAGCAGGATATGCAATCCCTGAAGAGCAAGCTAGTACGCAGCATTCTTCCATGGCTTCTGCTTCCATGTTTCTTTGCTGCTTAAGATCTTGACCTCCCTCAATGACAGACTGTTATCTGGAAGTATAATGCAAAACACAGACTTGGCTTACCTGTTTGCTTTTGGTCATTGTGTTTACTTATAGCAATAGAAACTCCAACTAAGACAGGATCTAACACCTCTTCTGTCCTCCAACTGGCACCAGGCACAAATCATTACACATATACATATATTCAGACAAAACACATTAAATAAATCTAAACACAATAAAAATAAATATATAAATCTTAAAAAGGTATGTGGAGGAAAGAGATGGGAATATGATTCTATGGTTAAGAGCATTTGCTGCTCTTTACAGAGGATCTGGTTTCAGTTCTCAGCACGCACATGGCAGTTCACCAGCAACTGTAACTCCAGTTCCAGGAGTGTCTGCTGTGCCCTCTTCTGATGTTTTGGGGCCCTACATACATGCAGCAAACAAATATACAGGCAGGCAAACATTCATACATAAAATCAAAATAAATAAAATAGTAAAAATATCGTGTTAATCAGATAGATGAATGGATACAGAAAATAGAGTACATAAATATACTGAATTTTATCTAGATTTTAAAGGAACAAAATTATGACATCTTCAGAAAAATGGACAGAGGTGGAAATAAATGCATTATGTAATATATACCATATTTGTAAAAACCACCATGTTTTCTATTATATTTATAAATATAACCTAGATTTAAAATTATTTGCACAGGTAAGTATATGGGGGAATATGGAAATAGAAAGAGGACTGTGAGGGAGAAGTATAAGGGTAGGGACATAAAAAAGTAATGTATTTGTGACATAAAAGCAGAAGAAATAACTATAGAAAAAAGGTTCAACAAGGGGAGATGGGTTGAGTAATAGAGCAATCAATTATAATAAAGACATATATGTATATATGTGTATATATATGAAAATATCATAACAAAACTGATTATTGAGTGTGGAGATATGTCTCATGGATTGAGAACCTAGTTAATTCAAAAGAGGACCTGGTTTAATTTCCAGAACCCACTCAGTGGCTCACAGCCATCCATAACTCCAGCTTGAGGGGATCCAAAGCCCTGTTCTGACTTCCTTAGGCAGTGAGTACCAATATTCTGCCTCAGCATACATACAGGCATAACAAACACTCTCATGTATAAAACAAGGTAATTAAAAAATCATAGAAAATTTAAACATTCAAAGTAGTAACAATAATAATGAAAGAAGAAATTATCACTCTGTTAAATGAAGTGAGATTTTGTAACTTTGCAGAGGATAAAGGCAAGGTCCAACAGGCAGGGTGTATATGCCAGAAGAGTTGCCTGGTCCAGCTGATGGATGAAGAACTATCGGAGAATGTTTTAACGCAAAGCAGCAAGGGCACATTTCTAAGTTGTCTTGCATTGAACTCTTGAGTGAACTGAGCATGGAAAGTGCAAAAGTAGCTTCAATGTCAGATCTAATTATTCAGGTAAGACACAGAGGTGGCATCAAGTGCAGGAAGGAATGGGACAAGGAAGTCATATATGATAACTATGTTCAAGGAACATGATAAACTGGATCTTTGGATAGATGGGACACAGAAGGCACGGAAAGGGGCAATGAGCAAACTCAGTGCTGCATGGTATTTTACAACAAAGTACTTTAATCTTGTATAGCAAATGAACTATGGAGGTTCTTCTATACTTCTGCGCCCAAGGGCTCTGCCATCCTGCTCATTGCAGACTCCTCCAGGGTGTGATCCTTGACTCTGTGGCCTGTTCAAGGCTCTCAATAGCTCTTTATCTTTCTTCTAAGTCTGCATTTTTTTCTAAAATGCTGGATTATTTCCATGTCCCTTCAAACATTCAGTTCTTTATGAAGTCTTGTTTGTTTGTTTTGGATAAGAATTCAAGTATGCCAGGCTGGCCTTAAACTTGGTATATAAACAAAGATGACCTTGGATTGCTGATGCAACTATTACTCATACATTTTGCTTTCATTACGGATAAAGTCACCACAATTGGTGTATACAGTGCTTGAAGCTGAACCCAGAGGTCTTTTGTATGCTAGCTATTCTGGTTAGGTTTTTTTCCCCCTCTTGATATAATCAAGAATAGCCTGAAAAGAAGGAGTCTCAGCTGAACGGTTGCCTAGAGATGTGGGAGGGTCCAGCTCACTTTGGGCATTGCCACCCTGAACAGGTGGTTCTAATTTGTATAAGAGAGTTAGTTAAGCATAAGCCATGAATAGGGAGTGAGTTAGTAAGCAACATCCCTCCATGGTTTCTTGTAGTTGGAAGTTTCTGATGCATCCTAGCCCCAAGGTCCAGACCTAGTCTCTTAGTTGCAAAGAATCACACAGAAGCTTATATTCATTACAAGTTCTTTGGCCTGTGGCTCAGGCATATTACTTGCTTACTCTTACTCTTAAATTAACCCATGATTCTTATCTTGTTTAGCCACATGACTTGATACCTTTTCTCAGAGCAGCATTCTAGTCTTGTCTTTTTTTCCTGTGTCTACTAGCATCTGTCTCTCCTATTCTTCCTAGAAGTTTTTATAGTCTGGTAGCCCCACCCATACTTCCTGTCTGCCTTCTGGCAAATCAGCTTTTATTAAACCAATAAGAATGGCAAATAGTTACAATATACAAGAGCATAATCCCACAGCAGCTTTTGCTTCAGTTACCTTCCTCAGTTCCTGCTTTGACTTTCTGCCCTGACTTTCCTCAGTGATGGACTGTGACCTTGACACTTCAGCTGAAACAAACCTTTTTTCTTTTCTAAATTATCTTTGCTTATATTAGTTATTGCAGCCATGGGCAAACAAACTAGAATATTAGGCAAGCACTCTACTAACTGACCTAAAGTCCCAACCCTGCACAGTCTTTTTACAAAAAGCCCTTAGTACTCTCACCTCCCTCAGCTAAACCCCTTTGTTCTTCTAGTCTTCATTGTCAGACTTCTCTGAGAAGTTTAGTATGCTTCCTCTTTTAATGCTCTGAATCTGGCCCATCTGTTTTCTTATACTCAACACTGTATTGAAGCCATTCCTGGACACATAAGCAGGAAAAATGTTTGGAAAATCTACCTACCAAGGCTCAATTATAATACTACTTGACTCAGCTGACCATATCCTCTCCCAGTCACATAGCTTTGGGGCCACCAAATTGTTCTGGATGTCTTTATTCAGTTCTTGTTGCTTGTCTGTTTTGCAGTATCTTCATTGTTACTCCTGTTTCCCTCTTCTCCATTATGATGACCTGCTGACATCAGAGTTTTAGCATTTACTTTCACTTGAGTGTCTCTGTTGACTTCTTGGGTGATCTCACACGATTTGATGATGTTTAATATCATGTGTAAGTGATAGTTCTGGCCTGGAGCCCTCATAAAATCCTTAAACATCTCTAGGTTTGATGTCTAACATGTACTTCAAAATTTAGTGTCTTTAAAGTAATTACTATAAATTACTGTGTCCAACTGCTAATATCCACTCACTGCATCCCCACTTCCTCTTAGCTACCTCAATCCAAAATCTAGAATTCACCTATGATGGTTTTTTTGAACCTCATCTCAAACCAGCCACCCAGTCTTTCAAATATACTTTTGAAATTGGCCCAAACTTGATCTATTGGTGGCACATGCCTGTGAGCCCAACGTTGAGGAGCATATGGGAGTCAGAGGGATGGAATTTGTCTCAATTTCAAGAATAATCTGGTTATATCACAAGCTCTGGAGACTTTGTATCAAATAGAACAAACCACAACAAGAGAAAAAATCCAAAACACTTATATATCTTACATATCTCACTTATTCAATCATGGTCACATACCCAAACCACCATTGCCTCTGGCCTAGATAACTGCAATGGCCAACTAATTGGTACCCCTTATGCCTCTACTGATCTATATACTTAATAGAATATTTTGTGTTATCAAAGAAAGTTCTGTTGGGTATCCAAAACAAAAACTACAATCTCAAGCATTTTTTTTTTGTCATTTGTGAGGATTAAACCCAGGACCACAGGCATGCTAGTCACATGATCTACCATGGAACTCAGTCTTTCTTCTGGTTTTCTACATTGCATTTCATACCATAGAATCTTTTGGGTTGTTTTGATTTACTGTTTTTTCTACCAGAGTATTTGTTCCATGAAGTGGGAGGTGGGGAAATCAAAGGTCCAATAAATGAACTATGTCTGAGAAACATGAAGTAAACTGCTTAGAGTCATGGATGGCTAGTAGCAGCAGAATAATCAGAATCCAGAGTTCTTTGCAATCCACCATATAATGTGTCTCAAAGCTGAGCTAGTACATAATACAAAGCAAGTTGTCAGAAAGAAGCCAACCCAGGGTACAAGGGGAGACTTCCTGGAAGTGGTAACTTAGATTCTGAAAGTCACAGTTCAAAAAGGCAAGGTGAAAGTTCAATGGGATTTTGTGAACCAAGGCATAATGTAGTAAGATAATCAAAGGAAGAAAGCAGACCCAGGTATAGAAGAAAGGTAAGTGGTTGAAGGCTTTCTTCTACAGGAAGAAGAAAAGATAGACTGATGATACTTGACAGGCACACCTAGGTCATGGACACTATATGGTTCACTGCACTTCTAATTTTAACAGAAAAATAAATGATTCCAAAAGCCATAGCTTCCATGAATTATGAGGCAAAAAGAAAATACAAAATGATTGTCCTCTGGGAGAAGACAGAATGAAGACCTTAACCCAAGGTCCATCTCTTTGACCCTCCAACTAACACATCCCCGTGAGCTTTCTCTGTGTCTAGTTTGAGAACTGAACCATGATGCTTATTTCGAGAAGTCATGGAATAGTTTGAAGTAAAAAGTGGTCTTGTATAGTGAACAGTTTAATTAGATTCTTCTGGTGTCTGTTGGAAGAAGATTGGAAATAAGAAACACAGAAGAAGATAGAGTCTACGTCAGAAGCAGGATGGAAAACTTTGGCCGGAGTAATGACTCAAATGTTAAAGTGGATGTAGCAACACATTTGTGATCCTAGCACCCAAAGGCAGAATGGAACAGACTGGCCAGCTAGATTAGCCACATCTTTAAGATCCGAGTTCAATGGAAAGATATGCTCTAAGCAAATATGCTGGAGAACAATCATCATTGATATACATATAACCACACAACAATATAAAGCTACATACATTTAATTATGCATGTGTACACACATAAACATAAAAAGATAGGGAGAAAAGAATACAGAATTGAGTTTGAGGTCAAAATAATTAGAACTGTGTGTTTGGTGATGTATGAAAACAGGTAGGGTAGGATAAATGAATCTTCTAAATGTCAAACTTGAAGCCCAGGCCAATGGAGAGGTTTTGAAGAGAAAGACAATGTGGTCACTTTGTCACATACTAATTTATATGGGTTGTAAAACACTCAGTTGATGTTCAGATGATGTTCAAGCTATGAGCCCAAACCAGAAAGGTGTTTGGGAGACATAACTGAGCCAGTAAATAGGATATATTTAGTACAAATGTTAATTTACCCTCTGCAGGTGGTCAATAAGAAATCAATGTTTCCAGCTGTGTGCTAAACAGCTAAAGAAAGGGGTTCTTAAGAGGATATATATATATATATATATATATATATATATATATATATAGAGAGAGAGAGAGAGAGAGAGATAGGAAGGAAGGAATGAAAGATTTCTCATTTTTCTGTCTTCCTTCTCTTCCTTTCTCTTTCTTTTTTATTTTTACGCTCATCTTAATATTGCATAGGTGGAAAAGACTAGAATTTGGAAGGCAAGACAAGCTCATTTTAAAAGATTATTATTTTTATTGGTATTAAATAAGGATATGACTCATATTGTACATTTGTTAAGGTTCGATTTTTCTAAATGCTTTTGTTCATTAGTCTTGGAAATCACCCTGTTAGTTAGACAAGAAAGGTATTATTATCCCATTTTAGGGATGACAAAAGGGTGAGGCCAGAAAAGCTAAGTGGTGACATTAATTCTTATTAAATATGAGGATTATTATACTATGAAAATGTCACACTGTTTTTGTGTGATATATTCAGCACCCTGTAGGGAACTTACGAATATGGATTTAGGCAAGAGAAATGTCTCAAGTTCTTCAAATAGAATCCCATTTTTTCCCTCTTATGTTTAATTACCTTAAAGAAGACTTGAAATTATTTAAGTGTAGGCCATTATCTAAATGGCTTGGCTTTTGGTAAAAGATCTTGGTGTGTAAGCCTGATGACCCAAATTCAATCCTCAGATGTACATGGAATGAGAGAACCAACTCCTGACTTCAACATGCCTGCATTATTTGGTGATGCATAAAAACTGGTAGGGACAAATAACAGAAAACACACACACACACACACACACACACACACACACACACACACACACCACTGTCATTAGAATGAAAAACTAACAAGGCAGTAGGTTTTTGATTTCTTTCCCTATAGCTGGGTGTGGTGAGGCACATCTGCAACTCCAGCACTCAGGAGTCTGGGACAAGAGGATAAGGAAGCTAGCATGAGCCACATAGGAACACTACTGTCTCATAATAAGCCAGCCAAGAAACGAGAGGTTGTCACGTGATATGTGCCTGACCATTTCTACCTGTTTGTGTCTTCTTCATCTAGTATGCTTTACAGCGCCAATGAACTGCCATGTCCCTCTTACCTTCCACTCTCCATGCACTACAGACACATGAGTGGCTCTTCCTAAAGGCTGAGGGAGGCAAGAAGTTCTGAGAGCCCATATGCTTCGGGAGCTTTGAAATCCAGAAAGAACAGATTCAGGATCTGAAACTTTTACCAATCTTCCCTGTGTCTATAAGATGAGGAAAAATAAATAGCTCAGCTCATTGGCAGATGAACTTTATTTGAGGTTAAGAAGTACATTTGCTATATGCACCTTTCACTAGGCTCATTAAATTACCCAATTCCTTTTATGTCTTTACACCTATCCTCTTGCTCATAGTGTTATAGAATATACCAAAAGTCAGCTAATGGAGGATTATAATTACAATCTTCCTCCTGAATCCCCTTTAGTGTGATGAGCTACAAGAAAAAAGAGAAGAGGTCATTTTAAAGATCTTACAAATATAGGTTGTCATAATATGAATCTTTACAGTGACATACCATGTAATAATATTTCTGAATTCTTATGCAATGCTTAAAAAAAAAAAGGAAAAGAAACCATAATGCTCCATTTGCCTGAGAGCCATTTTAGCATTTTGGACTCATTTTAAACCTCTCAGATTCACTTTCACTTTTAGGCTGTCTTTCTGACATACCAAAAAATGTTCCTGCACTTTGGCCCAGGCCTAGACAAAAACTAATCAAACCACTTTGAATAACAGCACTTCTGCTTGATGGATAAATTGCTCCAGTCCTGACGACTATTAGGATGGTGAACTTTAAGTAAGATGCATGAGCAAAACTAGATGACTTGGAACAACTCGTTCCAGGTGTTTGAGCTCTCCTTCATGTATTGATTTAATATTTTACTGATTAATTCACTCAATTAGTATTTATTGAGCCATTCACTACACACACACACATACGCACTCACAAACACACACACACACACACACACACACACACACACACACACACACACACACACACACAGCATGGCAGAAAAAGGAATCCTGTCTGATTTTTCTTCATTTTCGGGGCTAGCGCAGACTTGTGCTGCCTCTTCAACAAAACTGCTTTCTCTGTCTTTTCATAGCCCCTTCCTCAGACCTTCTAATAGGACTAGTCGTGCACTGGGAACCCAGTACTAATCTCATTTCTTGCTGATTCCAGTCCCTATGTGCAGCCCTCAAATCTTGAACTTAGCTATTATCCTTTTTATTAAAAATTTTGAAAGAGCTGGAGATATGGCTCAGCAGTGGAATGTATGTATTAATATTCCAGAGGACAGACAGTAGCTTCAACCCTATCACCCATGTCAGGTAACTCACAGATTCCTGTAACTCCATCTCTAGGAATCTCACCACGTTTGGCTTCTGAAGGTCCCTATATGAAAGTAGCATAAGCTCTCTCTCTCTCTCTCTCTCTCTCTCTCTCTCTCTCTCTCTCTCACACACACACACACACACACACACACACACACACACACACACTTAAACACATGCACATACACACATACATTTAAAAATAAAGTAGACCATTCAAAAATCATTGAAAAGTTATTTTATTATTTACTCATTTATTTAGTGTGTATATGGGGGTGTGAGTATACTTGTATGGATGAGATGGGTGGGTTCATGTGGTGTATGTGAGCACAGGCATGCACCTGCCATGGCAAGCCTGTAGAATCCATGTATCAATCTTCCACCATCTCTTCAGAAAGGGCCTCTTTCTGTTGTTCCATTGCATGTACTAGGCTAGCTACCCACAAGTGTCTATGAATCTCTTGCCTTGCCTACCCTCTCATTTTAGTGATACTGCACTTCAAGACGCTTGTGTTGCTGTGCTCAACTTTTACATGGGTTCTGGGGAATTCAAACCCTAGTTTGCATGCTTGCACAACATATATTTTATCCACTGGTTATTTCCCTGAACCTGTGAGCTGTTTTCTTGAGATCAGGCAATAGTAAGAAATAGAGCAAATAAAGTGAAGATTGTAGCTGGGTTGGAGGCTAGATGTTTAGCTCTGAAGATAGTGAGTGCTTTCCTGAAACAGCCTTCAGTTTTGACCTTCAAATTTGCATTTTATAAGATAATGGAATCAATCTCATTCCCTTTATTGTGTTTCTTTATCTTTTTGCTCTAGTCAATAAATACCTGACTAGTTGGTACAGGGAGTGAGCTACTAGTTGCAGGTACAAGATAAAGTTGTTTTCCAAATAACTATAAAATTTTTACTAAGGTAACATTCTAAATAATTAGAGTGTAAGCTGGAAAATGGCTATGAGATTCCCTCCTTAAGAACAGGCATCTCTCTTTAGAAAGACCCCTGTATAACCCTGTGGGGTGAGGATCATTACCTTCAATTTACAATAACACTATGAAGCCCTGGGATGCTTCATGATCTGCCAGAGATCACACAGCAAGCAAACTGGAAGCAACAGTCCTGATATAGCAGCATTCTAATTTCACATTCCCTGCCTTTTCCACAGAATGATGGCTACCCACTGGGCACAATGGCCAGGGGACCTGAGGAAGCCAGTAAGGGTGAAACTCCAAGATGGGGAGGCCAAGCTGTAGTTGAAGGAAACAGATGGGGCTTGGAAAGCAAGCTCCTGAAGATGGGGCAGAGCTGTGAACTGGGCCTTGGAGAATGATGGGGGAGATTCAGAAAGTTTTGGAAGAAAGATCTTGCTCCAGATATAATATTTTGAAAATGCAAATTATAGGATATATGGAATAAATCTATATTTTTTCAAAGTTTCAAGTAGGCTTTGAAAAAAAGATATTATATCCAACACAATGCAAATGCTGTGTAAATAAAATAGTGAAGAAATCATGAAAAGTGTACATGGTCTCTTCCATCCTCATCCATCCATCTCTTTACTTCTACTTCCTTTCTTGACTGTATATTTCCACTCACCCATAGCCTATACTTCTCCCATCCTCTTTCATAGCTCATATGGAACAAGTGTTTCCATTAGAATACAGGTCCCGAGTTAGAGAGATACAAAAGATGTAAGGGACAAATTGTTCCACTCCAAAGATACCATTTTAGTAGGTCATAGGGCCCTATTGGTGACTCTAGAACTGAGATAGAGGTGGCCGTCACAATAGGAAATTTCGCTTAATCCACCGAGTCTTCTAGAATGAAAGTGGGACAGGGATGCCAGAATGCAGGTCAACAGGGGTGCACTATTCTAGAGCTCATGCTCTGAAATACAAATGAAAGTGAACCACCCAAAATGGCAGGTATGAGATACAGTTAGAGGTTTTTAAAGACTTTGGAAAGGAGGGGCCAAGTGCCTCTGGGAGGAATTTTCTCCAAATATAGACAGAATGCCTAGCTCCTTAGCATCCCAGAAAAACAAACAAACAAACAAAACTCATATTTTATTCTAACTCTCCTTTACCTCCAGATCCAGCTAGAGCAGTGGTTCTCAACAATCTTAATGCTGCAACCCTTTAATACATACCTCATGTTGTGTTGACACCCAACCATAAAATTATTTTTGTTGTTACTTCATATTTGTAATTTTGATACTGTTAGGAATCAAAATATAAATATCTCTGTTTTCTGATGGTCTTTCAACCTTGTAAAGGGGTCATTTGACACTCAAATGGGCCACAATCTACAGGATGAAAACCGCTGATATAGAGTGTTCTGGGAGACACATAATTTATAATTACAAAGAGAAGAGATCTTTATCAGAAAATTTTTACAAAAGACAAACCTGGTCCAGGAAGCATTCCTGAGAACACCATAAACACTGCCCTTGCCTGTTGCTTTCTGGGTGAGTTTTTAATAAAATTGTTCTTTTCTTTCTGGCCCAAATAAGATGCACTCTGCCAGCATCCTCAAATTCCCCAACAAATAAAGATTTGTCTTTTGAGCTAACCCTCTAGCATGCTTGGTAGACAGCACCTTTCTGTTACTCTTTCCACAACCATCATCAAATCCTTTAACTTTGTGAGACAGTAAGATGTGTCAGTCATTGCTCTCTGGAGGGATCACTGTGATCCTTTTATTCTCAAGGCACTAGGTTAGGCTCTGATTGGAAGCCATGGTCTACTGTCCACTATGCCTTTTTGCTAATATTACTGTTATGTTATTCATTCTGGCTTTCCTTAGGGTGTTCCCTCTCAATTGGCAGGCAGATGTCCTTCTCTATGGTGTTTCCTGAGCCCTGCTGTGTCGCTGGCTAGTGGCAAGCTGTGGCTAAGTTGTCAGCTCTCTAATTACAGGACAGTCTAATTACAGACATGTTACACTTGCAGGGCATTATTACTCAGGCTCTGTCTACCATCACCCAGAAGTAATCTAGCAAAATGTTAGCTGCAATATTAAGGGGCTGGAGGAAATCAGTGATGTAAATTTTCTCATTTACTCCTGGTCATAAGGATGCCCTTGGATAGTAGGAATGGATGACCTTAACAGAGTTGAAAGAGCTAGAAGAAAACACTGAATAAGATATGAAAATAAGAAGTCTGGAGAATGGGGAAAAAATGAGCATTTTAGTGAGACAGAGTGAAATTTTCTATCACCCTCATCTCATCCAGTTCTTGGGAGAAGGAACCTTTGTATTTATTTGTTTAATTCAGTAACATTGAGACTATTGCTACAAGGAACTGTGAATGTTAGTAAGTATGGCATCTGTCTTTTGATTGTTATATCCTGAAGAAACTCAAGGATATAAGTCTTTTGTGGTACTGGACAAGGACAGAGCTTGGAAAGACAGCTTTCACACATTTTACCCTAAGGTGCCTACCAGAAAGGTTTCACAGAGTGACCAGAAGGAAAAAGCACAAGAAACAGAAACCTCCCCATTTCCCCTGGGTGGCTGACTATTGAGATATTAAGATTTCCAGAGAAACAGTGCTGGGCACCTTACCCAGGTTTCTAGTTTGACTGAGGTTAGTCAAGAGGAAGACCACTTTCTCTGCAGCAACACTCAGAAAGCCTTCGTATATGCTTCTCTTACACATTTGTAAAACCTTAGGAGGTACTGCAGTTTCAACTCCAAGTACCCAAATTTCCAAGATGGCTAAGCTACAGAAGAATGTTCCAGAACATTAGCAGAAGGCTATATTTTTCTAAATGCTTCAGTATTATTTTTCAATTTTCCTGGGAAAATATACAAATTTATAAAAAAAACTATTATATAAATGACATCTTATAGACTTGTGCAGTGTTCATTCTAAATAACTACAATCAGGACATACCTTTGAGCTGGGAAAGGAACTCCCACCTGTTCATACTCTAGTTTTTCAAGGTTCTTGGCCATCTTGCTGTAACGTACCCAGAAAACAAGAGGACAGTACTCAACATGGCCATTCTCACTGGGTAAATTATCTTATCTTGACAGTTTGCCTGTCATAGGAAATGAGCTTTTCCAGTGAAGCTCACCAGTTTACCTACATGTACTTGGGTGGGATCATTTCTTTTTCTGTCATTAGTACCTGGTGTAGGATGAGAAAAAGTTGGCTCATGTGTCTTCAGAAAAATTTAAATAACAGATGCCTGTGTCTAATTTACTTAGCCATGAGCTCATTTTCCTCACATATAAGATTAGGTAATAATTATACCTAACTCTCAAGTATAAGGTAAGATCCTATATAGACAAAGAGCCTCCAGCAATCTCTTAATATCATGTGGCTTGAGACTTCACTGTAGCTAAAGACCCAGAGAAGGCTTCCAATGACACAGAGCTAAAACCAAGGTACAGATATAAATGTATAGAAACAAGTGTATATTTTCCAAAGGGCCCTGCTTTCAGCTTAAACTTCACTTATTTTGGTGACCCAGAAATGAGTTACCTCAGAGAATCCCCACAGTATAAGAATGGGACATGTTGCAAGGCTTGGATATGACTTTGTTGCCTAGGGAACTAAGCATACAGTTCAGCTACATCTTGTGTCAGTTTGGGACAGATCCCAAAGCTGTTTACTCTGACAGATTCTCATGCCTGTCCAACCGCCTACTATAAGACCAAAAGGAAGAGGAAAATGTTACAATATGCATGCATCACCCTGTGTGAAACCATGTTGCCTAGATGAAGTTGTGGCCTACTGAATCTCAAACAGTTTCCTTTTGAGAACCCCCGCTTACTTTTAAAATAATGTGAGATTTTCCCCAAATCTCCTGTTTGTATAATCTATCAAATTTACAGTGGTAAGAAAACTAAACACTTGCAATTGTTTTAGAAATAGGAAGAAGGGCCAGAGAGGTGGCTTAAC
>PVIH01026463.1:0-18729 GCA_004025045.1 Sigmodon hispidus | reverse complement strand
TTTTTTTTTTTTTTTTTTTTTTTTTAAATTTTATTTATTTATTTATTTATTTATTATGCATACAGTTTTTACAGAAGAGGGCGCCAGACCTCATCATAGATGGTTGTGAGCCACCATGTGGTTTTGCTGGGAATTGAACTCAGGACCTCTGGAAGAACAGTCAGTGCTCTTAACCTCTGAGCCATTTCTCCAGCCCCAAGGACTGATTTCTAAGATATATAAACAGCTCAATAATTTAGAGCCCAAAACCTTAAATAAGCAAATCAAAAAATGGGGTTCAGATCTAAAAAGGGAATTCTCAGCATAGGAATTGTGAATGGCTGAAAGGCACCTGAAAAAGTGCTCTTCATCTTTAGCCATCATAGAAATGAAAATCAAAACAACTTTGAGATACCACCTAACACCTGTTAGATTTGCTGAGATAAAAGGCACAGATGACAGCCTATGTTGGAGAGGATGCGGAGCAAGGGGAACACTCCTCCATTGCTGGTGGGAGTTTAAGCTTTTTCAGCCACTGTGGAACACAGTATGACGGCTTCTCAGAAAATTGAGAATCAATCTCCCTAAGGACCCAGCAATGCCACTTCTGGGTTTATATCTTTATGATTCACAGTCATACTTAAAAGCATTAGCTCAAATATGTTCATAGCAGCATTATTTGTAATAGCAAGAACCTGGAAACCACCTCTATGTCCCTCAACTGAAGAATGGATTAACAAACTGTGGTACATCTACTCAATGGAGTACTAACTACTCAGCAGTAAGAAAAAATGATATCCTAAAGTTTGCAGGCAAATGGAGGGACTTGGAAAATATTCTCCTGAGCGAGGTATCACAAACTCAGAAAGATAAGCAGGGGATGTACTCACTCATTAGTGGTCTCTAAACAAACAAGAAAAAGGCCAAGCATGCCCAAGCTGCAAACCACAACCACTGAACAGCTTGGGACCAGGAACACCCTGGACTGACTCTTCAGATCCTACTCCACCTAAAGGAACTCCCTCTTGAGGGAGTAGAGACAAAACTGGATCTGCCAGGAGTGGAGACTGAACTAAGTAATATTGGGTCAGTGGGACCATGGGACTCTCTGCTGCCTCTCCAGGAATGGTATGGGGAGTTGTGGAGAAGAAAAACTGATCTGATGTGGGGGGAGGGGGAAGGAACCTTGAATAATGATGTACAGGGATAGAAAGTGTGACTTCTTTGTTAGTAATAATAATAATAATAATAATAATAATAATAATAATAAAAAGACTGGGTCAGGTGTTTCTCTAGAGAGAGTCGGACCCAAGGTGGCAGTGCAAGGTTTTTCAGATCCCAAGCTATTCAGTGGTTGTGGTTTGCAGCTTGGACAATGCCTCAGCCATTAAAGGCTAGGCCTCTACCATTTTCAATTCTGAAACTTTTCAAACACTTTTTCCTTTATGCAGTGAAATATTTCATTTTGTAGATTATTACTACAATTTGGAATAGTAGTAATTTTATAACTTCATTGTGATTTCTAAAGTGAAATTCCTTCAGCTCTCTCAGCTTTCAGGGGAGAAACAGTTTAGGCTAAAATTTCCGAAGTTAGTGCTTGTCATATTATTTTCATACTTACAGTCTCAGTTTACTTCATTTCCATATGAGATTTATCTAAGCTTTGTTCAGATTTAACATTTTAAGACAGCCTTTTTACTGCTCAAGCACACATCAATGTTACTATGTTGTTTAGACTCACCTGGAACTTCTGGGATTCCTGCCTTCATGAAAAATACTGGGATTGCATGCATGCAGCACTATTTCTTAAAATCTGTTCATTTATCAACATCTATTATTATATAAAAGACACACTTGTATTGAAACTTCTTTAAAAAACATACAGCATTGAGGCTAGCATAAAGGGAGAAACTTCATAAACACAGCTTCAAATTTAATAATAATTGTAGTTAGTTTGTTCTTATGTAGGCATTTTAAATAATGAAAATAACTGTTCTCAATGTCTCTGTTTTCTCTAAGAAATATGGGATATAAAAAATAAAATCTAAGGCACCTCATTCCAGGTTAGGCACAGCTATAGATGAAGAAACTACATTAGATCACAGGTAATGCCCATGGATGCATTATGGACACCACAAATTCCTGCTAAGCAATGCTTCTACAGTAAAATCAGAAGTTTATTTATTTATTTTTATTTTTTTGTGAGTGTGTGTTTGTGTTAAATCACTTTATTTACCCATGGTCTTTCAATGAAATAAGAATGCTTCTGCTTAAAGTTCCCTAATGAGTAAGTACATTTCCTGCTTTTCCTTCTGGGATTGTGAGACCTCACTCAGGAGGATATTCTCCAAATCTTTCCATTTGCCTGCAGATTTTAGTGTATCATTTTTCTTACCGCTGAGTAGTACTCCATTGTGTAGATGTACCAGACCTTGTTAATCCATTCCTCAGTTGAGGTGTATCTAGCTTCTGTACAGATTCTTACTATTACAAATAATGCTGCTATGAACATAGTTGAGCTAATGCTTTTGAGGTGTGAAAGTGTGTCGTTATGGTATATGTCCAATAGTGGTATTGCTGGATCCTTGGGGAGACTGCTTCCCAGTTTTCTGAGAAATCTTCATACTGCATTCCAGAGTGGCTGAACAAGTTTATACTCCCACCAACAATGGAGGAGTGTTCTCCTTGCTCTGCATCCTCTCTAGCATAGACTGTCACCTGTGTTTTTGATCTTAGCAATTCTGACAGGTGTAAGGTGATATGACAACATTGTTTTGATTTTCCTTTCTGTGATGGCTAAAGATGTTGAGCATTTTTTCAAGTACCTTTAAGTACCTTTCAGTCATTTGTAATTCTTTTCCTGAGAATTCCCTTTTTAGTTTTTTTTTTTAATTGTTATGAATAAAGAAGTCACACTTTCTATCCTTGTATATCCTTATTCAAGGTCCCTTCCCCCTCCGTCCACATCAGGTCATTCTCTCTTCTCCACATCTCCCCACCCCACCCATGGGCAGGCAGTCCCAAGGTCCCACAGTCCCAATATTGCTTAGTTCAGCCTCCACTCAGGGCAAATCCAGTTTTCTCCCTCCAACATCAAGGCTGAGTCAGGTGTTCCTCTAGGGGGAATGAGATCCAAGGATTCAGTCTAAGGTGTTTCTGAGTTTTAAAGCCCATTTTTTTAATTGGGTAATTTAGGGTTTTGGGCTCTAGTTTTTTGAATTCTCTATGTATTTTAGAGATCTTTCCTCTGTTACTTGTAGGGCTGTTGAAAATCATTTCCCATTCTATAGGCTTTCATTTTTTCTTATATTTATAATTCAAAATTGTATTTTTAGTAGATTTTTAGATATTCTTTAAAATCTATTTATTTAAATAAAAGGTCTGTTCTTCCATATATGCCCTGTTCCCTTTTACTAATCTCTTCCAGTCTACCTTTAGCCTCCCCCACACCTCATGCCATATCCCCTCCCTGCAAAGGGCAAGAAGTTCCAAGGTGGATCAGCTCAGCATGGTTCACCTTCTCCAGGCAGGTAGGATTTTCTCATCTCAATATCAGAACTGTGTTAGGCACTCCTCCAAAGAGAATGGGCTCCAAGGTGCCAGCCCTTTTATTGGAAGTCAACCTGATTCCATCCCTCGAGGTTCCACATATTGCTCATGGCAATTGACAGTTGCCTGCCATTGGAGGGCATATATCTTTTTCCTGTGGTTTCCCTAGGGGCTGTTCTTGATTCAGTGGGTTCCTCAGAGCTCCTGCTAGCCATCTATGTGGGACTTCTCCTAATAATCCCTATTCCTTTGCTCATACAGATTCTTCTTCTACTCCGCCCCCATCTAAAGCTGGAAGGGGAGCTAGGCAAGTGCTCAGTCAGGGAACTCTGCCTCCATCTCCATTTATTGTTTTCTTTAGATTCTGTGATGACACTTAGGGGAGCTATTCATTTGATTATGGGGGAAGCCCTGTTTAGGCACCCCATAAATTATTGGTTGGGGACCTAGTGAGAGATATCCTGTGGGTTTTTGGAGTTTTTCCTAGTACCCGGTCACTTCCAACCCTGCATTAGCTTCCTCTATCAAGATATCCATTTCTTCTTTTTTCCCTCTTTGTTGCTCCTCTCACTAAACCATCTCCTTCTCTCATGATTTTCTTTAAAATTGCAATTTACATGTTTCTTAAAAAGTTGATTCTATCTTCTTTATAGTTATTGTTAACTTATCAGCATTTAAAATTCATTTTACTGTTTTTCTTGATAAATACAAAATAAATAAAGAAGAAGGAAAAAAAAAGTTGATTCCAGAAATGTTTAAAGAAAGTTCTTTCTTATTTCATTTCAAATTTTATTGCAGCCCATCCTGTCTGTAAAATTGCTACTTTTTAAGTTGTTCTAAATCTCATCCACATCCCTGTAACCAAACACTCAGAAGGCTGTTACAAATCCCCAAGTACTTCCAGATTTTCTCTCCCTCTCTATCCACCAAAATTCATGTTTCTTCTCAAAAACAAACAAAAACATAATATACCCCAAGCTAAGAAAACAGAAGAAATCTCCATGCAAAACAAACAAAATAAATATAGAAAATAAACAAACAAAAACTGTAGTGAGATTTAGGTGTTAGCTGGCAAAGCTTAGAGGTAGGTCTCTGAAATGCCAGGAGCCTAAATGAGGCACAGCCAGACCCTATTGAGACATGGGGACATTGATCTTTTTTTGTTGATGTGTTTTTTCTTTTGGACGAGTGAATGAACTATCTATCATGAGACAGTTTTACTCTGTAAAAATTGTCTTAAAGTTTAATTATATCAATGTTTATATATCTTTTTAATAAATATTATGTTTTACATATTATTAATATATTTTTCACAATATCTGGCATTTACATCATATCTTTAGCAAAAGTTTCAAATAGACTTCCACAGTACTCTAAAAATGGTACAATGTTTATAATAATCACTGTCTTAACTTTTACAAGATCCCAGAGATGCCATTGCCCACAAGTCAACAAAAAACAAACATAAAAAAACTATGCCCCCTCCCAATAAGTTTTGTCCTCTAAGACTTAGAGATAATGATCAATCTCATAAAGTAGTCATAACTAAAATTAGGTTAAGGGTAAAACAATAATATAGACGGAAAGATCCTTTTAAAAATAGAAAAAATTAATATATTCTTATATCAACCTATAAGCAATTATTAGACAAATATAAGCCAGACAATTTACACTAATATGAAATGCTTATATATTAATACAGAGTAATTTTATGTATTGAAGATAATTTATATTTTGATACAAATTTAAATCTGAAATTGTTTTATATATCTAAGATAATGTATATATTAACAAAAATTAAATCTATAATTGCCATATTTTACATATGCTTCTACTTCTGTTTAAAATATTTTACACATTGATATATATTAGTCATATTATTCTCATTTTCATTATACAATTTCTACCTCTGTTTAATTATACTAGTCATAATATACATAGTTATACTAGTTATAACATATACGTATATTCTATTTCTCTTCAAGATGTTTTATGTATCATTGTCAGATATTTTATATATGATATATATTTAAGATACTGTTGTTATTTTACACAATACATATACCAATGGCTAATGTTTATATGATAGTCATACTAAATGTCATCATTCAAAGATGATACACCCATTTATAGATTGTCTAATTTTACAATATAAATTTGTCTTTAAGATAATTAAAAACTACAACTCACCATTAAGTTTGCCATCTAATGGTCCTGTTTTTAAGTAAAATATACCATATAGACAAGGGTCTTCAATCACCTTGTAGACCTAAAAATTTTGACATTTGACATTTTGTTATTAAAAATTTGGCTACAAGAGACATAACAATTATTGACATCACTGTTTATTTCCCAATAAATGTTCAATATCAAAGACATTCCACTAAAGATTTTTCTTTATTGACAAACAATGGTCTGTTAGGCAAAATCTGACCTTATCTCAACTGCTGTCAATATGCACACTTACAAGATAAAAAATAAAAGCTGCCAAAACCTGACTAGACAAGATATGACAGTCTCTCCAAAAATGCCCTACTTGTAAAAAGATCTGTCAAATATCATAGGCCTGTAGCCAAAATAATAAGACTCCAACAGAATAAACAAAAACATAAATGACTATCCAAATAGCTGACTGTCATTGTGCTCTCCTAAATTTTCAAAACTACTCTCTTGTGTTTTCAACCTTCAGATAATATATTTTTCTGCTCAAGTCTTAAGGAACTTAAAGACTAAAAGAGTTAATGTTACTACTGCCTCATCTCTTAGCAAATATCTTTCAAATGTTAGAATTTTATTATTCAAAATCAACAGCTTTAAAATAATTCCTATACCTCACCACTTACCAATACTCTAGACATGTAAGATTTATTGTTTTAGCCACAGATTGACCTTGCTTATGTTTTGCCTTTTCTCCCTGACACAAACTTATAATGATTCCTATTATATATATATATATATATATATATATATATATATATATATATAGACTTATACTCAGTTTAAAACTTTTTGAGAGAGATAGACAGACAGACAGACAGACAGACACACACACACACACACACACACACACACACACACACAGAGAGAGAGAGAGAGAGAGAGAGAGAGAGAGAGAAAGATAGTGTGATTCAGTTGTTACCTGGCAAAGCTTGAATGCATGTTTATACAGTACTGAGAGCGTAATGGGGCAAAGCCAGAACTCATTGAGACATGTCGCATTGATGTTATTCCTGCTTATTTCTGCCTTCTGGGGAACCAGATTGACCATCCATCATGAGACAGTTTCAGTCCAAAAATTTTTTTAAAGTTCAATTATGTCATAAGTGTTTATATAACCCTTAATAAATATTAATCCTTTAAATAATATATTACTAATAATTTTTCCACAATAAAAAACAACACATAAATTTCCACCAAACTGCAACTAAATAAAAGCAAACAAAATATTGTGGAGTCAAGTCTATGTTAGTCAACTACTACTAAACTTGTGTTCTTTCCCAGAGGGTTAGTGTATCTTGAGTAACCCTGATGGAGTTTTTTCCACTCTGAGTAGGTATAGACACATTAGTTGTTAACATTTACCCTAATGGCTAAGTTTTCATTCATTAATTAACATTTACATTTTTATTATTCAGTTATTCATTTTATGACCATACAATAAAATAAGATTAAACAAAATTTACTGCATCACATAGGACAAGCCAAACAAATACAAAGAAAAGAGCCCAAGAAAAGACACAAAAGTCAGAGACCAACTCATTTGCAACTCAGGAATCTTCTAAAATATTAGACTACAACATATAATATGCTTACAGAAGACCTGCTGCCTACTCATACAGTACTTCTAAATGCTGATTCTGTTTCTGAGTTCATGTGAGCTTTCCTGATCTTCATTTAGAGAGCCTTGTTTTCTTGAGATACTCCATTCTATCTGACTTCTATACTAGTTCTGCCCCTTCTACATGGATTTCTGAGTTCTGAGGAAAAACTTTGATGGAGATATTCCATTTAGGGTTGAGTGTTTCAAGGTCTCCTTCTATCTGTGTAATGCGTGGCTGTGAGTTACAATATTTGTTTTTCTCTTCTGCAGAAGAAAGTTCTCTGAAGATGACTGAACACAGCACTAATCTATGAGTACAGCAGAATGTCCTTAGAAGTCATTTTGTTACTTCTTCCTTCCTTCCTTTCTCCCTCCATTCTTTTCTTCCTCTTTATTTTTTCTTTCTTTCCTTCCTTACCTTCTTTTTTCTTCCTTCCTCCATTCCTTTCCTTCTTTCCTTTATTGTTTTGTTTGGTTTTTTTATTTTCTATTTTGTTCTCTTGTATTAGCTTTACTATATATTTCTGGAGTATTTAATCTAAGGTTCTTGTTGGAAATAGAACATGGTATGGATTCCATCTCAAATGGACTAGGCCTTACGTCATGCCTTTTATTGCTTGGTTACTTCCACAAGATTTGAGTCAAAATTTCTTAAGCATATCTGTCATGTAGTACATACACCATTACTGTTGCTTATGTTTCTCTTTTCAAAACATTCAGAATATGTTCTTGTATAAAAAAACATGGAATGCATGTAAGTTCTGTAAGTACCAGCTCAAATTCCTCATGGTCAATGAGCTATGGTCTGGACTTCTCAGGAATAGATACTTACTGTCAGTTTGTAGAGAACAATCTGTGGTCTTTGCAACAGCTTGGGTTGTTCACTGAGTCCCTGAAGACCTTTGGGATTACAAAAAAAAAAAAAAGGATGTAACCCAATCTGCTACTGGAAACTTTTTTGGTGATGATATCTGGTCAGGCTGGACTCTGTCTCTCTTACTTTTTAACAATTTTACTTAGGATGCCTTTATATATGTATATATATTAGAAAGTTTCTACTGTATTAGGTTTCTATATTACTATATTTCTATAGTAATTTTAAGCATCATTTTGAAATAAATCAAACAAATCTATATTATAAAATGATGACTAAAGCTCAAGAAAACTCATATAATTCATACATTTTTTATGTTTTTTTTTAACTAATTAGAAAGAGAGAATGTACCCTATAAATTCTTCTATTTTCATTGCAACTGAATCTTACAATATTCAAATTTTGGTATTAAAAGACAATGAAGCAAACACTACCTTTTTTTCCCAAACTCTTGCTCAGTTTGAGGAAAAATTCTTTAAATTTTTTCAAACACAGAGTCTCAGATACATCTACTGTACCTGTCACCTAAAAGAAGCTTGAGATGTATACCTTGAATACAATTTAAAATGAATTGATTTGTGCTAATAAGGAAGCAACTAAATAAAATCTCAATACTTTTTTCTCATTATTTTCCCCAATTAAAAAAAAAATACAAGCCTAAAAGATTTACTACAGTCATACCTGAATATACAGGTTTTTTAATCTAAAATGTACCTTCTATTCAAAGAGACTTATAGTAATTGTCTGCTAAAGCAAATTATTTTATTAAATGCATCAAAATAAATTTTACTTTTACTATTATATCAATACCTTATGTATAAAATGAAGAACAATCAAAGTAAACTATCTTCATGTCACAAAAAACCTTTCGATGTTGCAACATATCATTGTGTTAATTCATTTTTTTGGTATTAATGAAAGAACCACACAATATATAACTACAGAATTTAAGACTATTGAAAAAGATGATTTAATATGTATTCTGAATGCTAGAAATGACAGAGATTGTGAAAAAAAAAGTCTTTGCCATAAAAAGATGCCTAGCCACCCTTTCTCTATGCCTCAGCGTTGTGGTCCTCTGATACTCTCATCACTTGCTTTATTCGCTTTTGAAATGCTAATTTAATCTTCTACATTCCATGTTCAGTTGGAAGAAGAGACTGTTATTTTCATGCTTCACTGTTTATTTTGTAAATAAAAGTTTATTCCCAATGGAATATTAAAATTTTTTACAGGTGGAAAAGCTGACAGATTTTTAAAAATCTGTTTTGGAACCACATCTATGTTGATCATTTTGCCAGCTGTGCTGGTCTTTCTGAAGTGTAAAGCTGACTGATTGCCTTACTTTGTTCTGAGATTAGGGCAATCTCATTCTATAATACTTGAAAGCTACATTGATGCTAGCATTAAGACCATTATTATGAGCTGTTTTTCAAAATCAAGACCAATTATTTTCTTCTTTTAGGCATAATGAAATGTATGATCTGGGAATAACAGCTGTAAATTAAAACTCCACATGAGTAAGCACATGTTTTACTTTAAAACAGACATTAAATTTTGCTCATAGCTTAGTAAGACCCTCATGTTTCTTCTAAACAATAGACTAAAGATCCATAGCAATTTGGAAAAGGTGTATATATTTCACAATATATGATTTTATCCTATAAGATAAAGAGATCAATATCTACAAAGCCAAAAAACATGTGTTGCTTTATTTATTCACTAAATAAATAAATAGCCATTTACTCAAACTCAATCAATTTATGTTGAGGACATAGAAAATTTCATAAAGAATTGCAGAACAAAGGTAAGTAATTTTGACAGGATGTGAAGCTGCCACATACTTTGCTAAGTCTTCCAAGAGAACAGAAGGAAGCAAATTAATTTTTTTGATGTTGTAAACATAGGAACATTTTATAAACAATTTGGTGGTCAAAATATTTCAAGGATGAAAAGAGTTTAAAGGTTACATTTTTCACTTTTAAATACTTCTTGAAAAGTAATTAATGGAAAATTTACTTTAGTAGAGAAGTTTAATTTTTCACAGGAAAAAGTCCCTTTTTATAATTTCATGAAGCATTTCATAAATTAGTAGAAAGTTCCTCAGAAAATCCTGGTATAAATACATTAGCCAGAAATGGTCAAGCAGAATTACTTCCCTGGAACCTAAATAGTGCTCAAAGAAATTCAGTTCAAGGGTAGAATTCCAAGCATCCTCGAAAAAAAATTCTAAAATAACCTTCCATAGATTGTACTAATTAGATTCCAACATAGCCTATTGTTTGATTGTTTATATAGTCAAAATATATTTAATTATAAGCTAATAAAGTATTTATTATTATTTTTATCAATTATTTTTAAAATAGTCTAGTGGAAAAACTGAAAACCAAAAATGAACAATGATAATATTACTAAATACCTAACAGAAGCAATAGTTATTAAAATTGACTTAGTATGTGGATAAACCTGAGAAAACAAACACCAACTTGAGGTTATGTAAACAGAAATTATCTAAATACAAAAATAAAACAAAATGAATTATCAAACTCTTCTCGAGTTCATCTAATGCCCAAGTTTTATCCCCAACTCTGTATTAGGAAACCCACAGAGATCACCCCTTCCTATCTGACCCCACCACCAGGGGAACACAGATTTTCTCTCCAACTTTTCTTCCTCAAGCTCATCCATGATCCCTGTCTCCAATGCCAGAGGATATTCACTGGAAATTAGAACATAACACCTAAGCAGAACAAAGAATTACATAAGCTCTTTGAAGACTTTCATCACTCACTGTTTTCCTCCAAATCCAATCCTTTAGTTTCATACTCAAAGCTGCAATAGAATACCAGCTGAAGTTTTACTCTACCCTCCCCCACAAATCATGTACTTCCATAGTCTATTCCCTCCTAACATCTCTTCCCACACTCAGTTGTTGTATCCAAGTCCTCAGTTCGGAGAAACTCTGTTACCTCACAACCACTCTCTCAGTTTCATTCTCAGCTGTACAGCAACATACCCATGGCAGCTATTCTTGCCACCTGCTTCAATTTTCAGTAGATTCCTCAAATCTTCCTCTTCTACCATTCCTCACCCCATTCATCACCTACCTGAACCCCTTGAACCCTTGATGGTACTGCCTGCTAACCTAAGAGCCATTTACTCCAGGGCAACAAGAGCACTCAAGGTAAACCCTCCCTTCTCCTGAGATCCAGTCTCTCCAGTGTGCATCACCAGCTATATAGCCTGAAAGCTGTTGTGATCTTCGTTTCTTCTCTGACCCCCATCAGTAACTGACCACAAAGACCTTTTCCCCAACCTCCCCTTCCCGACTACTCTCAGTATCCCAACCACTAATGCCATCAGGAATTCCCAGCAGAACAGGAAACCTACAGCCATCACAATCTTTGAAACACCAGAAAAAAAACAAAAACAAAAACAAAAAACAGTAATCAAAGAAGAAAACACTCAGTCACCAATGACAAATCCATATATCGAAAACAAATAATCATTCCAAAACCAAATGTTTATGTATTCACATAACAACACAATAGCTGCCAGATTAAAGAAAATGAATGTCTCTTTAAAAAAAAAGCCAACAAAACACAATTAAAGAAAACAAAATTATTCAAAACATGAAAATGAAAATAGACGCAACAACAATAAAAAAAGACATTGAGGAAACTCTGGAAATAAAAAAAAAATTGAATTTCAATTTGAAAAGAACTGTAGAAGCAATCTTTATCAACAAAATATAAGAGATGGAAAAGTAAATCACAGGCATTCAAAATATTATAGATGAATGGACACAATAAACAAAGTAAATATTGAACCTAAAATATTAGTGATACAACATATTCAGAACATTTGGGACACTATGAAAAAACAAACCAGAGAATAATAGTATAGAAAAAAGAAAAGCTTTTCAGTTCAAATGCCCAGATGTTTTAAAGAAAATCATGGAAAATTTTTCTAACCAAAGGGAGATGTGTATAAGGTACAGAGTGCATACACAACACCAAAGAGATTGAAATACAAAAGCAAGTCTCTCAATGCATAGCAATAAAAACATTAAACATGCACAAGAACAACAATAGAATATTAAAAGCTGTAAGGAAAAAAGACCAAGTGAAATACAGAAGCAGACTTATAATTACAACTGACTTTTTACTGGAGACACAAAATGCCAGAAAGCCTTCAATTTATATGTTGCAGACTCTCAAGAGTTTACAGATGAGTACCTATACTATGTACCCAGGAAACCTTTCAATCAACATAGATGGAGAATATTAGAAAAAATCAATTTTAAGCAATATCTTTAAATAAATCAAGGCTGACAAAAGATGCTAGAAGTAAAAATTAAACCTAAAAAGTTTAAGATTAATAAAAACATAGAAAATACTCTCACATCAGCAAAATAAAAAAGAAAGCTCTGTCACAAACAGGCACACACACAAATCACCAATATTGTCACCACCACCGCAATCACATTCAACAACAAAGTAACAGAAAACAAAATCATTGGTCATTAATATCTTCTAATATCAAGGGTCTTAATTCTTCACTTGAAATATATGCACTAATCTATAAAATGGATACAAATTAAAATGAATGTCTATTATATATATTCAATGTCAAATGACAATAGTATTACTAAATTTATAAAAGGAATAAATTAAGTCATCTTATAAATATATACAGCAAATTATTATGTTTTATAACAATATAAATAAAAATCTAATGCACAGAGCTCACAAATCTTACAGGTCAAAAATGAATATAAGCAAATAGTTAAGAATAAATGAGAGAAAAGAAACAGAAAGATCTCATATTTTTAGTAATGATGAGATGCATATAAAATATTTAAATTTCTGATAATCTTTTATCTTCCAAAAACCAGTGAAAATTAATTGTTTACATTTCTTTTTTTTCTTTTTTCTTTAAAAGTTTGTTCTTTGTTTTTGGCATATCCACCACTGTTCCTTCTCCCTCTCCTTTTCTCCATCATCTCCCAGCTTTCTCCACACATCAATTTCTTAGAGAGTATAAGGACTCCCAGGGTGAGTTAAAGTACTCCAAGCCCTTCCCACTGGTATCAAGTCTGAGGAAGGTGTTTCTCTGTAGAAAACGGGCTCCAAGAAGTTAGTTCATGCACTAGAAATAAATTCTGGTTCCACTGCCAGAGGCCGCATAAGATGCTCACACAATACAAGTATGTCTTTCATTATTTTTCTTGTCTGTCCCTCCACAAACTCAACCATCTTATTCCCTAATGTTCTCTCTCCATATCCTCTTATTCCATCCCTCTATGGTCCCAATTTACTGAGGAGATCTTCTATGTTTCTCCTTCCCAGGGATATCCATGAGTGTCTCTCTTAGATTCCTCCTTGTTACCTAGCTGCTCAGGAGCTGTAAATTGTAGCCTGGTTATCATTATATTGCATGTAAAATCCTGCATGAATCAGTAATCCTATGTTTGTTTTTCTGGGTCTGTGTTACTTCACTCGGGATAATATTTTTTTTTCTAGTTCCATCCATTTGCCTGCAAGTTTCAGGATGTCATTTGTTTTCACTCCTGAGTAGCACTCCATTCCACTGTGTAAATATACCACCTTTTTTAAACCATTTTTCAGTTGAGGTGCATCTAGGTTATTTTTCAGGTTCTGGCTATTATAAAATAATGCTGCTATGAACATAGTCGAGCAATTTTCCTTGGAATAAAATGTACATCTTTTGGTTATATGCTCCAAAGTGGTATTGCTAGATCATTGGGTAGATTTATTTTCAGTTTCTAAGAAATCACCATACTGATTTCCGAAGTGGTTACAGTCATTACATTTCTACCAGCGATGGAGGAGTATTTACCTTACTCCACATTCTCTCCAGCATAGGCTGTCATTAGTGTTTTTAATCATAGTTATTCTGACAGGTATAATGGTATCTCAAAGTTGTTTTGATTTGCCTTTCCACGATGGCTAAGGATATTGAGCAGTTCTTTAAGTGCCTTTCTGCCATTGAGATTATTCTGTTAAGAATTTTCTTTCATTTATTTATTTTATTATTATGAACAAAGAAGTCACACTTTCTATACTGTATATCCTTATTCAAGGTCCTTTCCCCCTTCCAACACATCAGGTCATTCTCTCTTCTCCACATCTCCCCATCTCCCCCCGACCCTAACCCTAACCCTAACCCTAACCCCCACCCCCACCCCTAGGCAGGTGGCAGGTGGTCTCAAGGTCCCACTGTACCAATATTGTTTAGTTCCACCTCCACTCCTGGCAGATCCAGTTTTCTCCCCCCAACTTCAAGACTGAATTTTCTATTTAGCTCTATACCCCATTTTTTAATTAGATTGGTTTTTGATCTTTAGTTTTTTGAGTTATCTATATATATTAGAGACGATCACTTAGTCAAATGTAGGGTTAATGAAACTCTTTTCCCACTCTGTAGGCTGTCAGTTTTGTCTTAATGATAATATTGTTTGCTTTAAAAAAGGTTATCAGTTTCAGGAGGTCCCACGTATTAATTGTTGCTCAGTGTCTGTGCTACTGGTGTTATATTTAAAAAGTGGTCTTCTGTGCCAATGCTTTCAAGAGTATTTTTCACATTTTTTTTTTTCTATAAGGTTCACTGTAACTGGGTTTGTGTTGAGGTCTTTGATCCACTTGGTCTTGAGTTTTGTCCAGGGATATAGACATGCATCTATTCTACATGTCTCATCCAGTTATGTCAGTACCATTTGTTGAAAATGTGTTTTTTATCATATACATATATGAAAAAAAGCAATATATATATTGTTTCTTTGTAAAAAAAAATCAGGTATTCATAGTTGTGTGAATTAATGTCAAGTTCTTTAATTAAAATTCACTGATCAACATGCCTGCTTTTATGCCAATGTCAAGCTGTTTTATGTTGCTGTAGCTTTGTAGCAGAACCTGAAGTCAGGTTAGAGATGATTCTAGAAGCATTTCTTTTTTTTTCCTTCTTCTTCTTTCTTCTTTCTGTTTTCTTAACTAAGATTGTAGATTGTTCTGGTGATCCTGAGTTTTTTTTGTTTGTTTGTTTGGTTTTTTTTTTTGTATTTCCATATAATGTTGAGTATTTTTTTTCTTCTGAGGTCTGTCAAAAATTGCATTGGAATTTTAATAGAGATTACATTAAATCTGTAGATTGCTTTTGGTAAGATTGCCGTTTTTTACTATATTGTTCCAACCTATTCTATTTTTTTATTTTCTGATAGTTTCTTCAATTCTGACTTTAATTCATTCTTATCATACACGTTTTTCAATTATTTGGTAAGGGTTACCCCATGATATTTGATGTTATTTGAGAATGGTATAAAGGGTCATGTTTCACTAATTTCTTTTTCATCCCATTTATCATTTGTATAGGAAGGATATTAATTTATTTTAGTTAATCTTGTATCTTGCCATATTATTGAAGGTTTTTATAAGCTATAGGTATTTCCTGATAAAATTTTGGAGGTCACTTATGTACACTATTATATATTCAGCAAATAGGAAAATTCTGACTTTCTCTTTTTCAACTTGTATCCCCTTAATGAAGTCTTTCTGTAGTTCTCAAATTGCCATTTGTTAATAAAAGGCTGTTTTGGCCTATGGCAAGGCACCTTAGAGGCAGCTGAGAAATCCAAGCAGAGATAAAAGGGAGGATGGTGGAGTCAGATGAGGATTCTGCAAGTTGTTTCTGAAAAAATCAAGACATGAAAGTACAGGTAAGCAAGGAGCCATGTGGCAAAACATATTAATAGATATGGATTAAATTAAGATCCATGAGCAAGCTAGCAAGAAGCTTGAACCAAAATCCAAACAATTTATAATTAATGTAAGACATTGTGTAACTATTTGGGGCTAAGCACCTATAAGACTGCAGGTTTAGACCTAGGGGCAAACAGACCACAAACTTTTGAAAACACCTTAATCTCCATTTGTTGTCTTATTGCTCTTATTATAACTTCATGTACTGTATTGAATAAATATGTGGAGAATGGACAGCATTGTATTCTTCCTGATTCTAGTGGGATTACTTTGAGTTTCTCACCATTTGGTTTGATGTTGGTTGTTGGTTTGCTGTATGTTGCCTATGATTAGCTATGCTTTTTTGTGCCTCTGATATCTCTAAGACCTTTAGACCTTTATTATGAAGAAGTGTTAGATTTTTGTCAAAGGCTTTTTCAGCATCTAATCAGATATTGATGCAGTTTTTTTCAAGATGTGTATATGGTGGTTGGCATTGATAGAGATTTATATGTCAAACTATCTATGAATCTCTGGGATGAAGCCTACTTACTCATAGTGGGTGATTTTTTATATGTCCTTTGATTAGATTTGACAGTATTTTATTGTGTAATTTTATATCAATGTTCATGAGGGGAATTGTCTTTGTTGTAATTGTAATTGTAATTCTCTTTGTTGCTGCATCAGAGTATGTGGTTTGTGTATCAGGGTGATTGTAGCCTTTAAAAATGAGATTAGTATTATGGTATTAGTTCTTTGAATGCCTGGTAGAATTATATACTAAAACCATCTGGCTCTGGGTTTTTTGTTGTTGTTGGAAGAACTTTATTAATTGTTTCTTTCTCAATAAAAGTATAGTCTTAGTTTTTTTTTTCAATCTAGTCTTGATTTAATTTTGGTAAGTTGTATCTCTATATAGAAAGTTTTCAATTTCTTTTGGGCTTTCAAATTTAGTGGAATGGAGTTTTTGAAGTATTATCTAATGATTATCTGGATTTTTTGTGTGTCTGTTTCTATGTTTTCCATTTTATTTCTGATTTTGTCAACTTTACTATTCTCTCTTTACCTTTTGGTTTATTTGGAAAGGGGTTTGTCTATCTTCTATTTTCCAAAGAAGCATTTTTTTAATTGATTCTTTATATTGTTCTCATTGTTTCAATTTTATTGATTTATCCTTCAGTTAGATTATTTCTTGACTTTTCCTTTTGGGTGAGTTTAATTCTTTTTGTTCTAGAGTTTTCAGGTGTGATGTTAAGTTGCTCATGTGAAATTTCTCTAGTTTTTTTCTGTAGGTACTTAGTGCTATGAACTTTCCTCTTTAACTCAGTTGTCATTGTGTATCATAAGTTTAGGTATAGTGTGGATTAATCTTCACTGAATTCTAGGAAATCTTGAATTTCTTTCTTATTGTTTTCTTGACTCGGTGATGGTTCAATTGAAAGTTCTTCAGTTTCTATGATTTTGTCTGATTTCTGCAATTTGTGTTTTGTTGCATTTTAACTTTAGGGTATGGTGGTCCAATAGAATATAAGGGATTACTCATATTTGATTCGTGACCTAATATGTACTAAGTTTTAGAGAAGGCTTTTTTGGGTGCAAAGAAAAAAGTATATTTCTTTGTGTTTGAGTGGAAAGCTCTGTATATACATTTTAAGTTCATTTGAGTCATGACATCTGTTAGATCCCCATTTTTCTGATAAGTTTCTGTCTGATGTACCTTTCCATTTTTGAGTGTGGGGTGTTGAGGTCTCCAACTACTAATGTGTGAGGTTTGATGTGTAATTTAGTGCTTCTTTAATATATAGGGTTCTTCTTGTATTTGAGATACAAATGTTCAGGATTGAGGTTTTATTTGATGGAATTTTTTAAAAGATAAATATGTAATGACCTTACAGATCTCTTTTTATTGATTTTAAGGTTAAAGACTATGTTGATAGATATTAAGATAGATAAACAAGCTTGCTTCTTAAGTTTATTTGATTGGAAAGTCTTTTTCCAATTCTTTACAACAACGAAGTTTCTGTAGTTGAGGTTTGTTTCTTCTATGCAAAAGAAGGATAAATTCTATTTTTGTATACATTCTCTTATCCTGTTCTTTTTATGAGAAAATTGATTTCATTAGTATTAAGATATATTAATGACCTGTGATTGCTTATTTCTATTAATTTCTGATCTTACTGTGTGTGTATGTGTGTGTGTGTGTGTGTGTGTGTGTGTGTGTGTGTGTATTTCCATTCTTCAGTGATGTCTTCTATGGGTATATCAATAACTTATGCTTTTCGGGGTACATCTAACTTCCTTAGGTTAGAATTTTCTTTCTAATGTTTTTTGGAGGACAAAATTTGTAGTTAGGTATTTTTTAAATCTGGTTTGTCATGGAATTTTTGTTTACTTTATCTAAGGCGACTGAGTTTTCCTGGGGATAGCAATCTGGTTTGCAACCATGTTTTCTTAGTGTCTGTATAACATCTGACTATGATTTTTTGCCTTTTATTGTTTCCATTGAATAGTCAGGTGTTAATCTGATGCATCTGCCTCCTTAAGTTACTTCTCTTTTTTGTAATTTTTAATATTTTTTCCAAATTTTGTATATCTAGTGCTTTGTTATTTTATGGCACACTGACTTTTTTTTTTTTTTTTTTTTTTTTTTTTTTTTTTTTTTTTTTTTTTTTTTTTTTTTTTTTTTTTTTTTTTTTTTTTTTTTTTTTTTTTTTTTTTTTTTTTTTTTTTTTTTTTTTTTTTTTTTTTTT